>BPLR01015582.1:0-51421 GCA_021605095.1 Caerostris extrusa
GGATTTGAACCCGATGCCTGTGGTACCGAAGGCATGAGCGCTAGCCATTCGGCCATCGAGGCCCATTCAAGCATGAGAGTTAGGCATATAGTATGCACTCGCAAGGCATGAGGAATACTTCATGCCCAACGTTCGGTTATTCAAGCATAAGCATTCAAGTTGAAAGTGAAAGAATGAGCAGGACAGTAGGTTACTGATTGGCTTGATCGGCAGATTTAAGCTTCAGTAGGGAAATCAGCTTTAGTCTTAAAGTGCATGCTTAAGACTTATATGGCATAAAATAAAATAAGTTAAAAACTTGTAGGACATGTGTGTTTTGAAAATAAAATTTGTATGGTCAGTCAGATTCACTTTTAAATTGACTACAGATGAATTACACAAATCAATTAATGTTGCAAAAAAAAAATACTGACTTCTTGTTGGTTATCGTTGCTTACAATACTGTACTGGTTGATTAAAAACGCTAAATTTATTTTCTGGGAAATCTAAATGTTTAATTTTGTGTAAAAAAACTGCTATTTATATATAATTAAAAAATTATAAATAATAAACAAGATTTACTAACATTTAATTCAACAGTAGAAAAATGCTAGGCGATGCATAAAAATTTTCTTGTTTTTTTTTTTTTTTGCATTTATTAGAAACAAAGATAAAAAATATTTGTAGAAACCATTGTTATAGTATATAATAGTACTTGACTTGTGCCATTCTTACACTGCCCTTCCTTAAACTACTTCGAACAATGGTCATATAACTCAGCCAAAAATAACTATTCCCTGGCAGGCTTTGAGTTAGCATTTCGGATTTAATTTTGTGGTTAATTGTTTCGACATCATCCGTGTATGAAGAAGGACGTGATGTTCAACATAGCTATATCATTTGAATAATTTGTCTCAGCGGTAACTATACGTGGTCCAGTGATTATGTCAGTGACTGCAAAACGATGCCTGGCAATCCATTTCACGGTGTTTAACGAATTTTGAAATATTACCTCGTGAAGCAGATGGGAATGGGAGAATGTTGAAATGTTTTTGAGTTATGCTTGGCGAGAAACGTATACACGTGCTGCCGGCATGTGATAAATTATTTAAAATACGTTAAATTTTGTGTTTAAAAAAAGGGACACATATCTGGCGTTTATATATTTTAAAATGTAATTAAATGCCACTGAATAAGTTATTATCAAATGTAACATCATGGAATTACTGATGAAATCTTTAATAATAAATGTATATCTTTTAAAAATGTTTTCTGCATTGTTTGTTAAAAGAAGAAAGAAATTTAATCTGTTAAATAAAAAGTATTCTAATGAATAAATATTAATCAGAATCGTTAGTATAATTAATTATGTATTAGATTTATTAATTAGAATAAATATTAATTATTATTCTTTTGCATTAAATATATATGTTTAGACATTTATTTAATACAAAAGGATGATATTTCCATCAAAAGAACTTTTGTTTGGTAATTTTAAAAATAATATTTTTGCATAATTTTTTAAAGAAAATATAAATAAAGACTAAATATAGATACTATAGATACAGACAATGTAGATGAAAACAAAATTCTAGATATAAATCTAAAACAAAAATTCTAGATATAAATCTAAAACAAAATTATAGATATAAATGAAGATAAAGACAAAATTCTAATTAAATGAGATGTAATGATAAATGTTTGCTAGTCTCATTTGGTAATTTTTAAAGTTTGGATTTAATATTGATGCAAGAAAATTTCACTATATATAATTGAGAAGGGATGAAAAAAAAAAACATATTTTATCGAAAACTGACTTTATAACAGGCATTTTAGAATGTTAGCTTGTTTATTATTGTTTATTTACTACTAGAATGGCTGATTTAACATAATCCAGGATACACAAAAATCACTTACAACACTGGACACTAATTGTGTCATTGAAATTTGGAACGAGCCTGGAATTGCCCTTTGAAAGGCGCTGTTTATCTTTCCACCTCCAGCTCAACGAAATAACTTAGTAGTCTATAAATTCACCGTGTCAGTCCTTGGTACAAATATACGAGATATCATCTTGGTTTCGCTTGTCGAGTTTTTAAACGAGCACAATCATTAGCATGTTCTTGACCAAGCGACTCCGGATCTTCACTTTGAAATAAGTACTCCAAACATATTTTAAACATTGTTATTCAAAATTAAGCGCAAAAACATTACTATTTGCATAAAAGTGAAAAATGTCAATAACAAAAACCAATCCAAATTTCAAGTGAAACAGCATATGTTAAATATGCAAGCATTTTCTGATGTTTTAAAGTTCTTATCATGCGTGCTTGTTTTTTAAGAGTTCTTTTTGGGGGAAGAGAATAAGGGGTGCAGAACATTAGTAAGAATTTAACCTATTCTGTAACCTTATCGAGATGTAAAATGTATTGAAGTAATTAAAATACATCATTGGCAGAAATTTGTTAAAGCACTTTAACTTTTTGTTTTCTTTTAAAAATTATAATATAACATGCTTACATATTATTAAAGTACAGATAAATGTTACCTTTTTGCAATTCCATTTGGACAAGTTGGTTTCACTTGAATTGAAGGTGAAGAGATTTGGCCATTCAAGTAATATTGTCCATAAGTGACCAAGCACAACAGCAGGCTAAACAGCATCAAGCATTTTGTGAAACGTAAAACTGAACATTGAATAGAACATCCACTTTCGTAGAAACACTTTCATAAAAATAGCTGTGGAATTGCTGTTCAATCTTAAAAAGAAGATAAGATTATTTTATAAATTTGAAATTTTATGCAGAAAGAGGAATTTTTACATCAATATACATAAATAAAAAAAATGCATTTAATTGTATTAAAATAAACAGTAACTCATTTTTGCTTATTCATATTCGTCGTATTAAAAGATATGCAAAATAGAAAAAAATGTTAATTAGAATTATTATCATGATAATTTTGATCATTTCGGAGACGAATGAAATTTTGTTTACTCTTTGCACAATAAACGAAATATATTGCTTCGAAATTCTCAGACAAACATATTAACTTAAATTAGCTATTTCAAAAGTTATAACAAAGAGGTTTATTTTTTAAATTCATGATTCTTCCATATTAATTACATAGGTTGAGTTGAAAGGGACACAAGTCTATTAACAATTTCTCCCTCTTCTTTCTTCTGATGAGATTATAATACCTCTCCTGTAATATGCATCATTATTATCTCTTATTATTTATATTTAAACTTACATTTGAATATTATTACAATTTTAAACACATTTATTTTGGGATTTCGTTAAATTATTCGTAAATTTATTTCGTAAATCTATTTTCTAGTACCAGCTCAGCATCTGAGGATTTTCACGAAGTGATTTGCTTTCAAAAGTTTTTATCTGAGAACATCAATTTATAACTAATGTACTAATCCGTAAATTTTTCTAGCAATTTAAATATGTGCTTCTAATTGTTTTTTTCTATTTTAATAATATATTATCCCTTTATAAAATAAGTGAAAAAAAATGAGTTCATTTTTTAATTTTTATAAAAATTAAGCTTAACTTGTCAGGACTCGAAGTTGCACAGATTTTCCACTTTTTATTAAAAAAATAGCCTTAAGTCATTTAACAAAGTTCTAAAGATTGCAATAGAAATGCATATGCATTTGACAAACAAAATAAGTTTTTGACTCAAATGTATTTTTATTAATCGTATGGATATTTTCTTAGTTTCAAAAAAGCTCTTTTTGATTGCTATTGTGATATTATATGTATTAAAAATTATTTTAAGTTTAAAATCTATCGACATGTTTATAATATAATCTTTATAATTAAGCTAATGATTTCCCAATCAATTTGGAGATAAAATTTATCAAGAATTGTAGTAATTTTTTATTATCTATATACATAACAAATAACAATGTAATAGTTTGTTTCGATCATGTTTTTTACTATCAAACTAAAAGATTTATAACTTTTCTTTAATTATGATAAATTCAGTACAATTTACACTAAAATTAACACAACTTCATTCATAAGCAACAACATACATAATACAATATTTATTTACAAAAGAAAAAAGTTAAATATTCAGATTAAAAGTATTAATTTAATATATTATTTATTATGTTAGATATATATGAAAGCATAACAAAATTACATGCATTTCTTATTTTTATTCTGAATGTTCTTGATAAGAAAAAGAATTACTGACTTACTTAGGACTGGTATGCTTTTTTCGATTAATAATTTCCTTAAATCGATTGATGCAAGATTCGCTGAGGGAACTCAGAACTTTTAGCTGCTGCATAAAATTACACCACGCCCAGCGTCGTGCTAAAATTCGAACATTATCTGTAGAGTGAAAATGCAGCAAATGAGTTCGTTTCTCTACGTGCATACACCGACCATCAGATCGATGTTTCACTACAGAAATCGTTTGCTGTTATTTTTTTAGAAAGGTAATTTCATTTACGAAGTGGCATCACGTGTTTTCTTTTAGATATTCCTAATTCTGTTATGCAATATTGAAATACATAGGCTGAATTTATGAATTATTTAAGACGCACGGTTTTAATTTGTAGGTTTTTAGAATTATTTTTTTATTTTCTTATTTTAGATATTAATACACATTTTTTATTAATAAGTTCAAATGTTTTTATTTTAGATATCTAAATATTTCATTTTAATTTTCATAATACTTACTTTTTATGTTAGGGAAAAACCTAAATACAAAAGAAAGCATCATTCTTTCTCCTATTCTTTTTTTTGGAAATTGATTTGAAGAATTTGTTTTACATATGTGAGTATCTAGTGTTTTTTCAAAATGAAGGCAGACTTCCAGTAAAACTTTAAATTTCCTAGAAATATTTTTTTTATAAATAATTTTCCTTAATTTGTAAATTATCTTTTCTAGTTCAAATAATAATTCATATATCCATTTTTAAAATATCAATTTTTTGTTCTCAGAATTCTTTAACAACAGGTACATTTTAATAAGAAAATAAAGGATTATTAAAACAAATCTCCTTTTTTATAATTCAAACTTTGAATTCAAATTATTAAATACCAAATTTTTAAATAATTTATTTCTATTTGAAATGCAATTAGAAAAATCAATAATTTTCAAATAACATGATTATTTTTGAAAATATATCATTAAACAATATATACTTGTCAAGTTTCTCAATGAACCTTTTCGAACTTCAGAAATCTTGTAATATGTTAAAATTTTTTACTTTGGTATTATAAGACTATGAAGAATAAGAAAAAAGTCTAGAAGTTATGTTCGGTATTTGCATATTATGTGAGAGGAGAAACACTCGGCAGAGTCCTATTAGATAATATTGAGTTGATGAAAAACTTTCAGCCAATAGTTCTTTTAATTGCATTCATTTTTAAATCAATCATTGCAATTCATGGCAACCAGCAGAAATCTAACTCATGTTGTTTCGACTACAACTTCATGACTGTTGTATAATAATATACATAATTTAATAATTAGAATACGTAATTTACAGCTGTAATAGCATATATGTTGCAGATTCAGAATTAACAGGATTCCAAAAGTAGTTCCGTCAATTAGGCAGATATCACAGCAACCAATTGGAACCCAAAATGTTGTTCTACAAGAAATTATATTTTCAGAATTTAAATTTTTCGCCTTGCTACTGCTCAGTTTGGCCATTAGATTTTGCCTTACTCGGACCATAGTTGTCTTTGCTCACCAACAGGAACATTCAAATGAATGGTAGAACTGACTGATACTGTCAGAGCTAATTTTCCAAACTTAAGTTAGGCTATAGCAAGAGGGAATACAGCAACGTAGTCACTATACTTCTGTTTTTCGATTATATGTATTCCTGAAAACCGTTAATAATGCTAATATTAAATTGCTTAAAACTAGCACCTAAAATTTTTTTCTGATCGGTGATCATCAAAGGCTAGTAAAATAAAGGCATCGTATTTAGAATTCCGTAAAGTAATGAAAGGATTGAAAGCGATTTTTTTAAATCCGAAAGATGTATCCGAATGCAAAAAGTTCTTTTGCAAATTAATTATAGATTTACCTGTGCATTTTCTGTATGGAATAAAATTTTTGCAAAGCATCGAATGAATAAAGTAATCATTATAACAGAAATATTTGCCACTAGACTGTGAAACAAATTTAATTGCTGTAATATGCATTATACTACAAAGATTTGATTTACAGGTTTTGAAAAATTTCCAGGAATTATAAAATTTGGGTAAATAAAAGAAAAGTAATAAATGAAAGACAAGAGTTATGATAATAAAGCAACAGATTAACTTGACACTCGAAAAATATTTAAAATACCAATTTATAGTATTCTTGACATTCTATTGTCTCAAATAGTTTGGTGTTATCCAAAAATTAAAATATAAATATAGATTTTTGCTTTCTCTATGGCAATTAGGTCTTTACAAGTATTGATGATTTAAAAATATATATATCCACTGTACATATCGCTATTAAATATAGTAAATATTTTAAAAAGTACGAATTCACATATGAAATCACAATTGAAAGTTTAGGTTATGAAGTAACGACTCTAATACAAAATGAAGTAACTATATCTTCGCCTTCATATTCCATAGGCTCTTCATGATTTTCGTTTAATTAAGTTTTACTCATATATTAATGTCTCTCTTCGATTATTTCTAACTCCTCGCCGCTTCTGTTGCTTTGAGCGAGAGAAATTAATAAAAATATTTAAGTTCAACTATTGGACAAGAACTATTAATTCAATCTTTCTACTATTTTAACAAGATACATTATCGTTAAAAATATTAACTACGATAGCCAGAAAATGCATTAAAAAATCTGTTGTAATATATTTGTTTTATTATTTTCCCAAACCTAATTAATTAAGATGCCTAAAATGCAAATTCTTGCATAGGTCGCAGGAATCACTTATTATAGCATTGGCCACCAGCATCTGGCTACATTGCTCACTATTTTAAACGAACACCTACGGGAATGGAATCTGAAAATGTTGTATCTTCCTCTAGGATCATCTCTTTTATCTTCCTCCAATGGAAGGACTTCTCGTCTTACGAATTTATTGTACTTAACCCCCCAATAGAGGCACGGTAATTCTGGTTTGACTTATCACGTTTGGTTTAGAACTTGACTTCCCTAACTTTTATGCACTACTCAAAATCCTATACGCTAGACAAACCCTATCTGCTTCACTAATTTTACAACTGAAAGGTTATTTAATTTTTAATATGAAGTTTTACATTCAATTCAAACTTATTTTTCAACAAATGAATTCATGTTTAAATCATCTATCATAACCCTACAATAGTGAGGTGTTAATATTAAGAGGAAATGCAAGATATTTTATTTTTCTTTCTTAAATTATAATTATATTTTTTTCCTTGCAAGTGTAAAATTAAAGCTAATGCATGATTTGTGTAGTAAAAGTCTTTCTGTAATAGAAGTTATATATAGAAATAAATTCGATTGTAGAACATCGACAATATCGTATAAATATTTAATAAATGTAAAAAGTAAAATTTAATGTATATATCTAAATGCAGTTGCTTCTTCTCTGGTAATGCTGGCCAACATGGAGGCGGGTTTAATTCTCGCCGACTAATGGATATTTGGCAATGTATAATAACTAATAGGCAGCTGCTAAATATAATAACTAATGGGTATGTATTAATCTCTGCTTTTCGGCTTATTTGCAATTTGTGATGTGTAATAAGTTAAAAGGTATGAATGTTGATATGATCTTGTAATCTTCGAAAAAGAAGATAATATGATAGATAGAAATCTAAATTAGAGTTGGGTAAATCATAAACTCTTAGCCAAATTTTCTAGGAGATTTTAAATAAACCTTACAGTGAGAAGTTTACCTTTCTTATGCTGCAGAATCACTCATTTTTTGTTTATCAAAATTGGCCATTTTCTTTCAAAAATACTTTTAAGCGTTTTTGTTAGTGGACTAAATTCAGGGGGTGTTGTTTGATTGTCAAATAACAGTCCCTAATGGAATTTTATATCCCCTCTACACTCAAAATAATCTTCTTTAAATGAAGACCACTTCAGAAAGGCTGCTCTAGAGGCCGCTGTTTTTACCATTAACATTATTATAGAGAATGCATTGATATATATAGGTAGTTAGAAGAGGAATCCGTGTTACCACATCTTATAAATATCCTCTAAAAATGTACTGCAATTTGGATACAAGATGATAAATGTTTTAGAAATTTTGCTGGAGTCTGAAAATTAGACAGAATTTAATTTATTGTGTTTTCAAAGCAATACCATTTTCGATGATAGCTGTTTTCACATTAGCAGATAAACTTGTTAATTCATTTTGAAATATTTAGATGTAATCAAAGATCTTGAAATTAGTCTACGTCTATCTTTTAATGACAAAGATTCAGAGTGTAGCAATAACATTCAATTTTACACTTTTTTTCCAAAATATTGCTTTAAAAATTCTAGCTTTTATATTTACTACTGATTTATGGCTATAATAAACAAATTTTCGAATCACGTACTTCTTTTTATTTATTCGTTGTGTTTGCCATTGTCTGGGAATGTTTTTCTCAAAAATCTACATTAAAAATCAAATAATCTTCTGTTTAATAGAAGTAAATTAATTTTCTATTTAATTTATATATTGAATACAAAAAAATTTCTAAAAGAAACAAAAAACAAGATTTTATTAACAGAATACAAAGATATTTAATAATATCCTTGATGCACTTCAATGAAAACTTATCTAATTCCACTTTGATTCTAAAACATATCTAATAATATTCGAACATTTTAAGGATAAAATAAAATATTTTTTTGCAAGCAAGCTTCTAACAATAGGAACATAATTTAAAAGCATAAAACAAAGCGAGCGTTAAAATGTTCATCATGGTAGATTTTCATTTCCACTTCGACGCTCTTAGTTTCCGCACCACCAATCGAGAACTAATTAAATCACACAATTACGCAAAGGGTGGCATCACTCAGAATTATCTATTGGTCACGTCGACCTTTAAATAAAAAAATCTGTTTCTGATGCGTATTGTTTTGGTTCACTTAGCAACTCGTTCACATTCACAGAAGCTGTGTTCACATTTTTTATTTCCCTTCTTTTTCACGATTGTCTGTTAATACTTATTCTGCTGAAAGGTCAGTTATTTACTGACAGACAGCACTCCCGAAAATTAAATTGATAAAGGTTCAGAAAGAAATTTGTTTTTGAATGAAATTAATGCGATAGCCTCCTGAAAATATAACTCGAATGAAACTCTATTTGTTAATTTAATCTTCTTTATCTTTGATAGAGTTCCAAATTCTTTTTCTTCTAATTGAATAAAGATTATCATTGCTTTTTTACTCACCAATAGATACTCACATTCTAACGTCAAAACATAGGGCTCTCTAAGAGTTATTGGTATTTAGCTTTAAACTGCCGTTGAATGATAAATAGAAGAGGCTTGCCTTTTCACTTAAACTACTATTTCAATACGTATTGTAAATGGATATATTATCTACATTGTCAAATCTGGTATTTTCTTTTATACTTTCTTTTGGCAATAACTACCAAAACATTATGCGGACAATAGTTACACATGCTTGTTGATATCCTTCCTTTTATCCCCTTAAAACATCAATTTTTTCCTCATAGTGTCTTTGAGTTGCAAGAATATCTCCTCCTTGCAAGAATATATTTAGTAAAATAATAGAGAAAATATAATAATATATATAACTTCCGGATATTGCAAGACTATTGACAAATCGACGAAACAGAGATCTCATTTCACTACTGGAAAAAATATTTGATTTCTTTGCACAAGACAAAAGTCATTTTGTGTTGCATCTGCTCGTGCTCAAAAATTTGGAGAACATTTTTGATAATAACTATTAAAATTAAAGCAAGCAGTTATTCCATTGATTTAATTTAATAGACTTCTGAAATTTTTAGTATTTCTTTCATGAGGTGTGTCCATGAAACATATTAGTAATTTTCGACAAAGTAATTTGCCGAACAGTATAGGATTCAAAAGAATTCTCCGATCATATGACTTAGGGATTAGAAAGAATTTAGTTGAAAGAATTACAATGACATATTTTAAAATTTGCAGTGGCGGTAATGTGCTTGGGCAATGCTTAGTAAGGACTCCAATGCTTAATGCAATTTATTAACCAGCAGAAAAAAATATGATTTAATCTTTGTTTCGAAAGTTTTATTTTGAAATATATTTTTAATTTCTGCCTAATTTTTCTTAGGAATTATCTTATCTCGCAAATAAATTGTTTTATTAGATAAGGATAGTTTTAGTAAGGATAAGTTTTCGGGACCCATTATTATTTTCGAGATAACAGACTGGTTTCTTCAAATAAAGCAAAAAGATCTAGATTAAAAAAGAAAGCCCAATTTCACTGTCTTTAAGAGTGATAATCATCTGGGAAATAAGTCATGGTAATGCATAAACATTTTTCATCAACCAAGTTATTTGAAATTGAAAGTACATGTATTCATAATGTCAGCTTTAAAATCTACCGAAAAACAAATGTCAAATAGAATTTCTTATACTACTGAAATCTGAGGAAAGGAAGATAATTCCATGCACAATGTTTTCTTTTATATTGATTTAAATTAATGACATTTGCTGAAAAAACTATCTTCCTAATGACGCCAATCTGCCAAAATCCAGACGGTAGGTAAAGAAAACGTATTTGACTAATTGCAAATAATTGCTAGTGTAAATACGTTTTCTTGAAATTTTTGACTTTATAAAACATTTTCTGATTTTTCCAAATGCTTTCTTTTCAGCGAATCTAGATGATTTTATTTCTAGATGAACAAATTTATTTCAAAACGAAGAAAATGAAGCTTTCTGTTTCTTTTCAAACATGTAAGTTCAAGCCATATCATTTTTTGCTTATGAGATAATTAATTTGGAGTCGAAAAGCAACCAACATCTTGGTATTGTCTCATGTAATTGACTACTTTTCTGCAATGAAAAAATTACCGAAATTCAATACATTTAAA
Organism: Caerostris extrusa; assembly: GCA_021605095.1. Classification (NCBI taxonomy): domain Eukaryota; kingdom Metazoa; phylum Arthropoda; class Arachnida; order Araneae; family Araneidae; genus Caerostris; species Caerostris extrusa. Next base: position 11,009 of record BPLR01015582.1, read on the forward strand.
ATTATAATTAAAATTTACTTTTTATTTACCAAATTTTAACTTTTTTCAAATTATCAAGAATTAATCTTTTAAATTTTTCGCTTCTTAAAAACCTCAAAACAAATTTCTCTTGCATAGTAATCTTTAACCCTTGATTTTTTTAGACCTGGCTATTAGCTTTTAATATAAGAATTACTGAGCAAATTTAAAATAATCTGTCAGGAGCATTAAATAATCTTCATAGCCGCGTTCATGCTGTCTCTACTTACTATGTTCTCTCCAACGATTTGTCAGAAGTTATGCGAGAGCGTTTGGTAACAACCATGTGTGCTGGCAATGAGTCACGTAGTGCCAGTGTTCTGCAGACTTTTACAAAACTAATTCAATAATATAATCCTATTTCAATGGAGTGTTCAATGGAGTTTTTAATATTTGTTTTGTAAATAATTGTTTCTAAATTGAAATGGGAAAATATTAAATTAGTATATAAAACTTATATAAAACTTTTAATTAATATATCTGGATTTATTTGTGTACAAATATTGATTGTTATATATATTATTTTTTTAACTACATGAATTGTTTCCTAAAAAATAATTAATATTTTAATTTGATATTTATAATGTCTCTTCTTTTCCGACAGACAATACACAAACTACATATTCAATAATCTTAATGTCAAACAGGCTCTCCGTCGTTTTTTGTCTTTCTTTATAATACCCGTAAGTGTTACTTTTATTTGTTTATACATCTATAGGTATAATATAATTGGTGAAATATATGTACCGTTTTAACAACGATCACCATTGTTAATATTTAAGATAAAAGTTTGACTTTTGAAAAATGGATTCATAAAATTACATTTCGCGTAATCTGATATAAAAGTAAAAGATAAAATTTGATAATAACAGTTAATTGAATTAACAAATTAGAATACTCAGTAGTAAATTCACCAAATGTCATATTTTTATGAATAATTTTCGTTCTTCTTCAAGAAATCTCCCATCTCAAGTTTAAAAGAAGGTACATTGTAAGTAAAATATCGCGAAAAATTAATTATACTCCTATCATAAACATTTATTTTTTAAAGATTCTGTAGATTCTATTTAAAAACCTCAAATTGTTAATTAATTAATTAACTCATTTAATGGGAACAAATGAATCATTTCATTAGAATTAATTTATTAATCCAAACTCTGTAGTATCGCCAGAATAGAGAAATATGTTGATGCTGTAAATCAGCAGAAATTCCCTTTCGTTCAGTGAACCATATGTAACTTAGCTAAATCTTGTATCAACTGTATATCCAAAATTGCATGAATTTGTTCTCAATATACTATGATTATAGATTTTGTAAAATACTTCTAATATTCAGACAAGACGTGATTCCTGTTAGAAAGTTTTTCTCTGAATGTATATTTCTTCTCAGAATGTTAAGGTCAAAGATGACAAAGTGAATTTTGACACTGTTTGATAATGAAGGAAAAAAATATGTTCAATTAAAAAATAGGAAGGGTAGTGTGGAATTTCAGCTTTCATGCACGATAACATTCATAGATATTTAAAGAGTTTATATTTATTAAAAGTTTTAATTTATACTAATTTGAATTGTCAGAACATTTACTATAATGAAATATATTGATGGAAAATTAGTAATTAATGCAATAATGAATATTTTTTAAACTGACAGATGCTCCATCAACAACCGCAGAATATCCAAAATATACCGTGGAATATCGTCGAATATTTTGATTGTGACGAATGACTATAAATGAACTTATACCAAAGATTTTAATGAATTTTATATGTTGTTTAAAAATATTTCGTAACTGATCTTTAGATTTGAACTGTTATAAAATTAAAGTAATTAACTAAAACAATTGAAAATTGGAAAGAAAATGTTTAATTTAATTAAATTCAAAGTTTAATTTTACTTCATTGAATCAAATTTTTAAAAAAATTAAACCACTGCAAATAAACAATTGATAAATATACATATTACATTAATTTATTCAGGTAATGAATGTGAAATATCCTCACTAAATGAAGTGTTATGTACTTGAAATATCAGCATTCGGCTGTGAATAGGTGTTACTGCATTTGAAAATTGTAGTTAAAAATATAATCATTATTAATACTAAATTTATTATAAAATCAAGCTGAACTATATAATCGATTAAAACTTCTGGATTTCAAAACTAGAACTCGTGTTTTTTGGAGTTTAAATTTCAAAATTTCTAACCATTAAATTATTTGTTACACTGGATGTGGTTTCTTGGATTATAAGTTCCTCTAGAAACCTCAATTATGTGAGAAATTGAAATGCGGTCATAGACGATAGATTAGCATAATATTGGCTAAATATATTTTCGTTAAGTGTTTCAATTACAATTCCAAATAATTTAATTTTTTATAAATTTACAATTTTGTGTTAAATAATATTTAAATAATAAATTCGATCAAAAATTTCTAAAATAATAATTATGCTTTTTCATCATAATACTGTTGTGTATCGCTTATATATTAATTGCATAAATAACAAGTAATCACAATTATCATCTTAACAAGTAATTATAATGTACTTAGGGATTGCAATATCGGATTAAAAAGTTCAATACCGGTATTCGGTATTTTTAGATCTTAATACCGGGATACCGGTTTTAATACCGGTAGTAGAAATTTTAGAAAAAAGGAAAAAACACAGGTGTTTTTTATGTTTTATTTATGTCAATATCAAAAAAAAATTGTAACTTATAAATTATAAGAGTATATAAAGAATCACAAAAAGTAAAGCAACATCTTATTTATTTAAATCACAAAAAAGTGTACATATCACTATTCAGTCTGTGGTACTATTGCAAATTTTTGAATCTAATGCTATCATTTTACTCATAATTTCATCCAAAAATTCCTGTTAGTTTGGGCTTAGAAACTGTGTTTAAGTTGTGTATCTTCATCGCAATTAGATTATTTCCTCTTTAACAAATTTGTATCATGTTTCGTTTTTTAAACGTCTATGGAGTCCGTTTGTACTTCCTCCATTCACTTTAATAACATTTGAACATTTTTTACATTGTGCCACCATATTCTTTTCATCATTTAAATAATGAAACTAAACCGAAGTATTATCAACTGATTTTTTTATGTTCTTGTAACTTTAAAGAACATAAAAATTATTATGGGGTATTATTTATGAGTATATACATAATAAATATGAAAAATATTTTGAACTCTAAAGTATGGTATGCAAATACAATGTGAATACAATGTGAACTCAACAATTTAAAAATAACGAAATATTACACACTTTCTTCATAATTACACCCTTGTTTTCGCAGATAAGAATTTCTAGTTTTTAGATACGAATTCTGAATAAGAATTTTACAAAAAGAATTCTAAATTTTTAGTAAATACCGAAAAACGGTATTTAAACTTGTGAATACCGGTATTACAAAATTGTACAAATGGCTCAAAACACCGATATTCGGTATGCCGGTTTACCGGTATTGCAATCCCTAAATGTACTATAGCGTGGTTTGCTACCTTCTAAACAATTTATTTAACTCGTTTTAAGCTGCAAACCAAATGTCGCCATCATACCGGACGAATATTTCTTTCGTCGCTCACGTGCGCTAGGCTTCATGTGGCTCTACGAACAAAGTTCAGTGCGAAAACTGATCATTTAACGACGCCTTTAAATATTTTCACCCTATTTTACATTAAAATGGGAAAATTTTGGAATGCGTTTCATCTTCTATAAAAAGAAAACTGTATTTATCTTAAAAGTTAGATTTTAACAATTTGCATGTTGTATCATGTTATTTTTTTTATTTTTAATAATAAGATTCACTTCTTAATTTTTCATTTTACTGCATCATTTCTAATGTATATAATAAAACTTGTTTTACTTCTGTTTCTTTAACTAGGTGAAGCACAAAAAATAGAAAAAATTTTAGAAACCTTTGTTGAAATTTTCACAGCACAAAAACCGAAACAATAGTAAAGATACCACCTAATATCATATGCCATATTAATGCTAAACACCAATCTACATTCACCCAATATAATAGAATCAAAAAGAATGACAATAGCACAATTCATTAAAAACCTAAGAGGTAAGATGAATTTTAATTATTTCCTGTTATTTAATTTTTCCAGATTCAATAGAATTAAGATATTTGACTATGCAGAATGCATTTATGATCTAATTTCTGAAAAATTATCCATAGGAATAAACGACGGAGAGGACCTAGAAGAACATTTATTATCCACAATATATCATTCAATAAAAAAAGAAGAACTCCTAACAAATCATCCACACAACCAAATTTTAATAAACCTGCAAAAAACTGTTAAAACCAAAAATTTTAAGTATGACGCCATTTTTAGTATGGAATCAATTGCAGAACTTGCAATAATGCTTTTTTTTTTTTATGTTTTATGGAGAACTTTTCTCAACCTGCCTCAGAAAAACCTGTCACAGCCTGATAAAAAACTGACATTTTTATGAGAATACTATCATTTTTTTAATTATTAATAATTATTTAATTTTTAACTGCTTTCAAAATTATTTGTCCCATCATATATCACCTAATATGGTATTAGATACGGCTATTAAATTCTGATGCAATCTAATATAACCTCTTACTGCATATGTGAGATAGTTTTGTCTACTATGCCATATAGATATATAGATTGATTCATTCTAAACTAGGCATTTCTATTGTGTTTAATGATTTTATGGATAACGAGTGACTGTCAAACGGTGGTTAAAAGATTATGGTGTTAAACGATGGTGTGGTGGGATTATGGTGTTAGAAGATTTTATAAAAATAGCACCCAGTAAATTAATAGTTTGTAGAATAATAATAGAATAAAAGTTTTCAAAAATAAGTAATTTTAATTTATTTAAATTAAATAATTTTAATAATAATTTTTCTATGTGAATTTCTGTATTTTTTTAAATTTTAGATTTTTGCTTTAATTGCAAAAGAAATTCATGTATAAATTTGTTAACGAAATTTTTCTTCGTATTCTGCATTTATCGCAAATATTTAAACTTATCAGTAATAATTAAAAATTCGAGAAAAATAATTATCTAACTACACGTGGTATGCAATTTGTAAGAATTACCATATTTATTTTTTTGTTTTGTTTTTATTCTCTTGCGCATTATTTTTCTAGTACGAATGTAATAAGATAGATAAATTTTCTAGTGTTCGGATTATTTAATGAACCATAGTGTCCCTATTCTTCTTTTGCTATATTTATCCCACTTACTTTTCTTTGTAAACGTAAAGTATAGATTTACTGTTAATCTAAATTAACCATAATGTGACATTCATGCAATAAATAAGGTATCATTTTAATTCACATGGTATAAATTATTATTACTGATTTATTATATAAAGTGCTTCGATTTAAGAGTTGTTTGTTTGCTAGGTGACTAACATAAACAAACGTACTACTGTGCCCCAAAAAGTAAGATCAATTTTTTTCTTTTAAACTATTTTTTTTTTTTCCTAACTTATTTCATCGCCGTCAAAGAAATCCCCTCCGAACACAATGCACTTAAGCCAACTTATTTTCCAATCTTCAATGCATGCTAAAAAAAGTCGTCGGCAGGGAAGGCCTTCAAAGCGCGCGGCGATTCACGTTGAATCGCTTCAATCAACTCAAAACGGTGTCCATTGAGTCGTCTTTTGAGTTTAGGGAATAGTCAAAAGTCGCACGGGTGTGAATACGGTGGTTGTGGAAGTTGTGGGTTTGATTTTTGCTGAAACATCCGAAGAATAAATACAGTGTGAACTGGCGCATTCAGTGTTTTCGTTACCATTCGAGATTTGACGCATTTGAGCTCCAAAAGGGAATTGACCGATCCTTTTGAAATTTCAACACAAGCAGTAGCAAGGTCTCTCATTGTAAATCTACAGTTTGTAATCCCCAAATCTTTAATTTTTTGGTCGTGAGCTTCGTCGGTCGAGGTTGATGGTCGACCAGAGGGCTCTTCGTCTTCTACGCGTTCTCTGCATTCTTTTGAATTGTTTATACGACTTCTAGACATTTCTTTCTGATATAGGAATGTTCACCGAATGCCTACAGCTACATTCTATACGTTTACGCAAACAAAATTTAATGCAAAGTTCTTTGCTTAATTAATTCAGACATTTCAAAAAATCGTACGAATCAGTTTTAGCGTCTCTCAAATCCAAGCGTAACTCAAACACTAATGAATATTTTGATGTGAAATTTTACACAGATATCAAGGACAGGGCCAGCACCTAAAAAAAGGAAATTCCATAAGCCCTGGGAATTTTAAATTGAAAATTGGTCTTACTTTTGGACACAGTAGTATATAAATCCATTCAAAAGAATTCTGTTTAAAATAAAGGCTTTTGTCAAATTGTGTTATAAATACCATACCTTTTTTTTTATCATAGGATGATAAATAAAATATGCTTGTAATATATGCTTAGTAATATACGTTTTTTTTTTTTTTTTTTTTTTTTTTTTTTTATATGGTGTGTTTCTTCGAAATGCGAACATCTTGTCTAGATTTCTGCAGTATATTGACTAATTCAACCCACATTTTTTATTATCGGTGTAAACATACTTGTATTAAACCTGTTCTTGTATTTAGCATTTAATTTGAAGTCAGTAGATTTCTTTTATAATTATTCGCTTTCCTCATACAAATAAAAATCTTCTTTTCCTACCTAACAAAAATTTTGTATTTTTCAATATTTTTCAAACGAAAATGATATTTACTAAATTTATAAATTTTACTAAACAATTTAAACTTTAATAAAAATTATCTTGATTTATTATTTAAGATACATATTAAAAAAATAATTTTTACTTCAATATATTAAATATATCTTAATGCTTCAAAATGAATTTATAAACGCAGTATAAAAATATATTTGTTTCTTCGATATTGCAGAATCTATTCCTATCCCATCGTCGATTACAAGCCTATTGCAAATTAGGTAAAATAAAAATGAAAATAAAAGAAACCTAAAAATACCAAAAAAGAAGTCTTCATATTTCAATGGATTTGCAATTATTTAGTTTTACATTTTTGCATCAAAAACGTTTTATTCATATTACATACTGTAACTCTATTATATTTAATTATAATTCTAATAATATTATTATACCGAGATTTTATTTCAATACATTTTGTTACATAATAAAAAAAAAATTAAAAAATTATAAAAAATTTATAATACATAAGAAACAATGAATTTTAAGAGAAATGGCATATGTTTTGTTGATTCAGATTTCTTGACTAAATATTTTGAATAAATTCGTCATTTTAAGATTCGGTTTTGAAATATGAGCCTGAAATCAAACCTACATTATTTTAAAAAACGAAAATGTTGTTTGAACAATAATTTGTATTACATCTAATTATAAAAATAGATTGAAGTTTCTTATGAAGCAATAAAAAATCATTGTGCATACATACATATATTAATCATTATCATACAATTATATGATTGACTTAAGCAAATTATGTATTAGAAATGAATGTATATTTGTGGAATAACATACAAAATAATGAAAAATCCTAATCATCATATATTTATTGCGTTTCGGTAAATATTCGATTTTTAAATGTGTAGAACATATTCTCGTTCAATTGAAATTATTCATTTTATTTCTCATGAATATACAGTTATATTCTCAAATCATAAAAGTTTTTGAGAATAAAGCTTTGTACTTTGTGATAGTTGACACATCTAAAACTCAGTATTGCTTCACATATAATTAATTATTTTACCCTGGCAACATTTTTTTATTAATAAAAAATATTTATTTAGACAATTTTCATGAAATCTGATATTTTGATTTAATTAATGTTTTGATTAATTTATGGCTTTAATTTTATTCTAAATTCTTAAAATCATTCGTTCGTAATTTAAGATGGGTTATCTAAAAAAAAAAAAAAATCAAATTTAAATAATTTATGCTTATTTTATTATTATTTTAAAAGGAATCCCATTAGTGAACCTATTTTTACATATCTGTAGAAAATTCTCACTCATTTGATAAATCTTAATTTTCTGAACTGCGTAAAGTTATATAAAATATTATTGAATTTTTTATAATATCAATAACAATAGATATTTATTTGAAATATAGAAGGACATATTTTAAGCATTTCATTTATAGAATACCGTTAAAAAAATCGTAAAAAACTTTTGAAGTTCTCAATATTTATTAATTTTTTGATATCCTACTTCCTGAAATGAATCATTAAGAAACTAGGACACGTGTTCATTAAGTACAGATCTTGTCATATTACATACCTAATCTATTATTCAAGTGTCCAAAAGATCACTGACAGCCTTTAATAATTATATCTGTAACTTAATCATAATTTTATAATTTTTCTTTAGTATATCTTTATATTTTTAAATTTTAATTCAGTAATTTTTAATTTTAATTTTTGTTCCCCAGTATAAATTTGTGTATCTTCTTATATTTTTCTTGAATTTACAATCGATTATTTCTATTTAGATTACCAAAAATAAAAAAAAATCAGATACTCTCCTTAAGTTCAGATTAGTTCATGCTTCCGTCTTTTAAAGAATATTTACTTGTGCATTATTTAAACTAATCAACAAAAAATATACCTATTACGTCTACAACGACTCAAAGTCTGCCGTTAGAGTGTCTTTAATACCCACTAGTATTCCAGTTGCAACTTTTCGATACTTAGAAAGAAGGTAGAGCTATTTTTCAGGAGTTAGAAAAGCCTATAGGCCATTTGATTATAAGCAGATTGAGGCAAATTTAAGTCTTTCAGATGAACTTTATAAGAAGAACACCTCTATAGATGTTTTGAGGGTCTATACACTTGATACTATTGATACAAGATACCCAGAATCTGAATGGTTGCACGTATACACAGATGGCTCCTTTTATGAAAATCTCATTACTGCAGGTTCAGGAGTCTTTTCGAACTTGTTCTCCTTCTACACTTTAGCTGGGAAATATCGAACATCATTTGATGGAGAAGTGGAGGCTATCCGAATTGCTTTGAAGTATTTACTAATTTTTGAGGATAGATTCAATAGATAGGTTATTTTATCTGACTCACAAGCCGCAATTCAAGCTATTAGTTCCACCAAGCCACCTTCATCAGAGGAAATCTCCCAGTGTCAAAAGCATTTGCGGAACTGACTTTAAAATGAAACGGGTGGTACTTCAGTGGATACCTGGCCACTGTGGCATTTTTGGGAACGAACAAGCAGATTGTCTAGCAAAAAGAGGCTCAAAACTACTTCAAATGAGATCCTCGCCACTGTCCCTCCATTCTATAAAACTTTATATCAAACAATTAATGACTAAAAATAACAAGTTACAAATTCAAGATGAGATTAAGTCAAAGCGTTGGAGAGCTGAAGATCTTTTAGCAATACCCAGCAATCCACGACGACATGCTGTCGCCCAGTTCCGACTTCTGACTGGTCACGACTGCCTCTAGCAGAACATCTCCATCGCATTAAAATCTTTTCGAATCCTGGCTGCCCCCTATGTGGTTCAACAGACCCATTGAACAGAGACCACCTCCAACGATGTGCGGTACTTGACGGCGACTCGGAACAGCGCTTTATTGGCGTGCGAGAACTTTTAAAAAGGCAATGACTTCGGTCATCTTTGCATTTTTTGGACGTTTATTCTTTTGTATTTTTTCAAACCCTTGTTATTTTTGTTATTATTATTACTATTTTTATTCTTCTTGTACTTGCCTTGCCATTGGAAATAAAAAAAAATGTCTACAACGACTGTTTTCAGTAATTTGTATAGAATTTTCCTTGCTAAATTTTAAAATCTAGCATCTCGAAAAACTTTTTTCTATCACGTAATGATTTTTCTTGGTTCATACATTTAACAAATATTATCACCAAACACAATTTGGCACTTGAAATGGGTATTTTTGCAATGAATTAAAGCTGAATTATAAATTAGATTTCCATAAGAGTCGGAGATTTGCGATACCATATCTTCATTTTGGAATATCTGTTTAATCCTTTCTATACCAATCAGAACAAATAAAAATAAAGACAATAGGAAAAAAGGAAAATTACATATGCAGAATGTTAACTAAGTAGTAATACGAATTTATCCAGTCTTTACATCTAGTTCCCATAAAAATAATGTTTTATGTGATATTTTGAATATGCAAGTAAAACTGGTTTGACAAGTTTTGCAGCAATCTTATTTGTCTTGAGCACGTTTTATAGTGTCCATCACTGATTTAATATCATTAACATATGGCATATGTCTCTTTTATGTGAGAGAAAATACTAAAAATATTCTTAACGATTGCGAAATTACCATGCATTAGTTCTGCAATCAAGAAGATTCGTCTATTTGCAGTTATAATTTCAAAAATGTTAATATTTTTAAAATAAATAAATTATAAAGTTCTGTTGCATCAATAAATAATGCTTTTTGTGTAAATAAAGTTTTGGAAGGATTTAAAAAGTATTATAAAAAAAGAAACAATAAAGGAATCTTCATTTGAATCACCGCAATTATCCTTCTCATTCTTTTCAAGACGCAGATTTTTGTTTTGCATCGTTTGATACTAGTGGAGACGGCCATGTCTGATCTATTAATAAAGGACACTAGATCGCTTTTCTAAAGAAAAGTTTTCGCTATGTTAATCAGGGTTTAGCTTGTGTCGCGTTATAAAGAAGCCATTTCTAAGGGCTAGCTTTATTATATATTTATATAAGTTATGAAATGTGTTTGTTTGTCCTTTATACAAATTCACTGTTTCAAATTTGACTCGTACATAGACTGTGGCTTACGTACGATTGAGGTAACTTTAAAATTTAGAGATTTCCTCTCTTTTTTCCTGGCTTCCACTAATACTGCCATTTTAATGCCAGAGTTCGGATGCGTTTTTAATAAGATATTTTTATAGATTCTAACGTCCTGAGTCCGATGCTATTTTTATTCAATATGAAAGACAGCGTTAAAGTTTGGTGGTAACAAATTCCAGTATATAACATGTTTTTACATTATGTTTCAACACACGTACCTTATTAAATATTAACTTTAAAAAAATCAAATATGTTTAACACTATTGCGTGCAATAAGGCAATGTGACTGTAGATGTGGAGTGTTTGCTAGGGAAGATGTAGAGTTAGTTTAGTTTTACTTCGTTTCATTCGAATAAGAGAGTTATTAATATTACTAATATTGTATTTATTGCTTTTAAGTTGATTCTATAAAACTTCCTATTTAATTTCCCAAAAATGCGCCCCAAGAGTATATACGGTAGGTAGATACAAAATCATTTTTACATCCCATTCATTCTTCTGTCTAACAAAATTTAAATAGTGGGACAATAGCTAGAAAATTTATAAAGTAAAGAAGTATTGTATACACTCAAGAGTCAAAAGATTACGACCACCCCTACATTTTGCAATGAACTCGCCTGGATGGCGTGGAAGGCACGTGATCAGGTGGAAGTGGTATTTAACTGCTGCTGGAGAGTCTGGAGAATCATTCTTTCACTTACTTCTGTGTGGGATAGGAAAGGCTGCGGATCTAAGCGACTTTGATAGAGGACAGATTGTAATGGCTCGAAGGCTCGGAACAAGTATTTCCAAAACTGCACGACTCGTGGATTGTTCGCGATCTACAGTTGTTAGTACTAATGCAAAGTGGATGAATGACGACATGGTGTTGAAACCAGAAAAAGGTCGACGACTGTCTCGCATGGTGTTGGAGCCGTGGCTCAGCTGACAGCCCAATCAAAGGGCCAAAAAAGTCAGAGCACACTGCAGCGGACATGGTGAAGCAAAACTCGTGTGGCTGACCCATCGCCGTGCGCCTGTGAACATCGTGACTGAGCAGACTGGTCAGATGAATCCCGGTTTGTCATTCATCACGCCATGGCCGTGTCAGGATACGCCGTCTTGAACATCATTCAGGCCGGTGGTGGCTTGTTCTCTTGGGCGTCTCTGGGACCCATGGTTGTGGTAGAGAAGACCATGAATGCTACATCTGAACATCATTGTGGACCCATGGCCTCTGTTTTTCCAGCTGGAAATGGAATGTTCCAACAGAACAAGCCCCTTGTCAAAGGCTAAAATTGTGTTGGAGTGGTTCCAGGAACATCATGCTGAATTCCAGTTAATGTCTTGGCCGCTTAACTCACCGGATCTCAATCTGATAGAACACATTTGGGATGTCGTGGAACGGCAGCTCAGAGTTCAAAGACCACCAATTCGCAATATCTCGGATTTGCGTGACCGTTGCTTAAACATCTGGTACAATCTGTCTCCGGCCATCTACCAATGACTTGTGGCATCCTTGCCAAGGCGGGTTGAAGCTGTGTCGCGAGCCAAAAGGTGGGCCAACTCGTTATTGGCAGGTGGTCATAATGTTTTGGCTCTTGAGTGTGTGTGTGTGTATATATATATATATATATATATATAACTTTGCTGAAATAAAAAAAAAAAAAAATATTTTATCCAGGAACTAATATAATTCGAATAGATATAATGCATTTAAGAGTCTCTAACAAAACATTGAATTCATTTAGAACAGAAAAACCGCATTTCGTTACTTAATTTATTATTCTTAAATCTTCTGTATTTTCATTGCTGGAAACTGACTGGTATGTATTTGTGTAAACACTTGCTAATTCAAATATTGATATTGCTAACCATAAACTAAATTATTTTGTGCTACAAAGTTATAGTTTATTGCTATTAGAAATCACAAATACAACAACAAATACTATTATATTCTACAAAACACATTTAATTGAAGAATTTTAGATTAATTACACATTAGTAAAAGAAATTTTGTATTCATTTAAGCTCAGCATTTTATTGATTTAGGTAAATCATATCATATCCTGATTATATATGATAGAATATATTTGTATCATTATCATGAATATTATTCTATTTGTTCTAGATTGTTGATCATATTGCTCATAGATGGCAGCACCAATCATCTGGAAGCAATCTCTAGGTATAATATAAATAATAAGAAATGCTGCTCGATGTGAAAACATGTGAAGTTATTGTGTTTAATGAATCTCATGATTTTCCTTTTGTCTAATAATAAACAACATGGTGTAATCCTTCTGCGATCATAACAAGTTATGAAGGGTTCTGATTTATTTTTGCACATTGTTAGCATATCGAAATCTGTTCGACGTGCAAATATGTTCAACAGTACTGTAACGCAGCATTTCCTTAAGCTCAGACAATGGCCCGCCGACAAAATTCTTGCGGATCACTTTAAAGAACCTCCTAAATGTTTAATACAAGCAAATCAAAACGACCTCTACCAAACACCTTCTCCTTATTAAATCCATTTTATTAATAAAAATGCTTAAAAATCAGCAATTATTTCGTAAGATTTTTTTAACAGAAATTTAAAACAGGGAACTTGATTTCTCTTTATTTTAACAAAAAATTTAACATTTAAAACTGAAAATTATTTTTAAAAAAAATTTATAATATATTGCAAACTAGAAGATCAGATCTTTATCCATAACGCGATAAGCTGGATACAAGATTTTGTCTCATAATTTTTTTTTATCTCCAAGATTCATATAGCCAAAACATATATCCTTCTGGAAATTTGCTACACAAACAAATAGTTGGAGTTGTTGCTAATTAATACATTAATTTGAGCCAGTTTGTTTGGATCCACACATTACATTTTTAGGACTGCAATTTAGAAGGATATTTTATTTAATTTGATTTTTAGTATTTAAAATCCTGGAGAATAAAAACTATTGGATAAATAAATTACGGTTTGGTAATTACAGAAAAAGAATCAATCATAAAAAGGAATATTACATCACACATCATTTTTTATTTGTTTTGCTATGTTATATTATAATTTTTTATTGTACAAAAAGAATTTCAATTATATTATATAATATTGGGGCACATAATTTGTGTGCGTGTGGCCAACAGTTAAATTAAAGTCAGTAAAGCAGTTCCACCCGTGTACACAACCCTGCTATAGACAGTGAGAATTTTCTAATTGGAATGGTTGTCACTTATCATCTGCTGTATGAATTTAATTTAATTCTTTCCTTATTTCTAATGAATAGAGTTCAAATATGTAAAAATGTAACTAGGAACGGTGCATCAATTTCAAAATTTCACATTCTGAGAAAGCAGAAATCGAATATAAACTATCATTTTTTTTTTTTTTTTTAAATATTACTGCCTAAATCTCATGCAGTTGTGATGTAGTATTACTTTATTGAAAAACACTTCTTCACGAGGTTAAATTAATAATTAAGATACGTATTAGGATGTTGGATATCAGGATATCTTTAGCAAACAAAAACCTACCATTTGTCTGAATTTAAATTATATATATGTATATATTTAATTCATTTATAATCACTTATTTTTAAATCTGTTTAAATTTTTGCAATATTGTTTACATCATTCAAATTGATTTTTGCATTTTTAAATAGTTTTTTTTACCGTTACTTATTTTATTTTCATGCAAAATGTCTGGCAAAAATTGCTTTTTTTTGTGTTTGTCATGGTTGCATCTATATGCTTCATTAACCAGTGTCCACATTTGAAAAGTTCGCCAAATCGCCATTTGTCCCTGGGCATTGCATTTTGAATGATAAAAACAAACCTCTTATTTCCCTAGCAAAGTGAGGAGATAGGGATTTTCAGTAGTCGTTCCGAAAATCATATATCCTTTGACGGATGACCAAAAACCGACACTAGCTGGAGCGGAAATTTTGTTTGCTTAAAAGCTGACAAATGTTTCCGCATGTACTGTATTTTCTGTTCAAATAGAATCAAACCGCGAGTGACACTCGCAATTCACGCGTTCTAGTACAGACGTGGCTTCAAATGCATATGACATATGGTGGACAACTCGTTGCAACTAGAAAAGCCGCATTTCGAAAACCGATTAGTGAATTCTAACAGCAACTACATCAGAGATGGGCATAATAAATCAATGGGTCGGAAAGTTCTTTCCATTCATTTTGAGTTGTGTGCAATGCCTGGGGCGTTTAAATTGTGATGTCAAAAACAAAAATAATCATAAAGATTGGGAAGCGTTATATTAATTTAAGAAATCAGCCGCATGTAAAAAAAAAAAAACAAATTTATTAATACAAAATATGTGATAAAGTAAATAGCTACATTAATAGCCCACTGCATTTTATACATGATTATTTCTACAATACACTTCATAGGCAGGAAATTGTATATTATGTGTTGGATATTTTTAATTCACAATTTTTTTTTTTTTTGTATATTTAAATGTTTATTTTAAATTATTCAACAATATTAAATTTCAAAAATATACAGAATTTTGATTTTGGAAGAGCAATAAGATATTAACTTGTGGAATTGTTTCCTTTTTTTTTTTTTTCCCATGGGCTTTTTATATAATGCAGTGAAGTGTATGAATCTAAATGGTTCTCTATATTTTATACAATCGCGAAAAGACCTTAAAGAAATGTTTCACTTTTTCAAAGAATATAGACCAATATGGGTCATGGAAACAGCACACTCACATGGAACTTTTAATCTGGTCTTTCAATTTTTAAAAAATTCTTAAGTTATTCAAGCTTTAATTTAAACGATAAAAGTGTAAATAGTTAATAGTTGTTTTATTTTATTTTTACACTTTTATCGTTTAAATTAAAGCTTGAATAACTTAAGAATTTTTTAAAAATTATTTGTTTCTTATATAAAAAAATTAGTTGCAGATTTATAGAAAATATATATGTAGCAAGATTTAGGTATTGTAAATATTTTGGCAATGAGAAAGAAACCTTTTAAATTATAATCTTATTTATTATCAGTACAAGAACACTTAAAAAAAAAAAATGTATATGGAAAAATTAAATGTATTTAATGTATGTAGAAAAGCTGCAGTATAGGGAATCTAGATGATTAATAAAAAATATAACCTTCGTTCCTTACAAGAACAGAATACATATTTAAAAAAATCCCTATGACTGTAGGCTAATTTATAACAGCATAGGTTTTTCTCTCTTTTAGATTCCACATACATAAAAGTGAAAGTTTTTTACTATTTCATTAAGAAATTCATGATTTGGTTGGTTTTTTCACTTCCTTAAGTTATTTTTTAACTGCAAGTTGAAGGTACTTAATGCATAGCATAACATTTCAAAAATATTTCAAAAGTTATTAAAGTAAGCTAGATAGATTTGATATTATTTAAGTGAATTTTTTTTTACAATGCATTGGTAAATTATCATAAATACAAGAGTAATTTTGATTTATTTCTCATTCATGAAAAGAAACCATAATTTTATTCAATGTAATATAATCACTTAACTTTACTAATTTAAAACTGGCCATTTAAACATTGAAACTTTTTAAACAGAACATTAACAAAATAATGTTTTACAATTAAATAAACTTATTGATTTTGTTTGCTCACCACAAGATAAAATATTACAAGCATTAGACACATATGTGAATGAAATATATTTATTTATATAGTATCGTTTACATATTTATTTAGTATCATTATTTATTTTATTTGATTCAGTACAAATAAAGATATATAAAGTATTAGCAAAAGTTATCTACAATGAAAAAGTGATAATTAAAACAATTAATTTGTAAAAAAAATAATTATGATTTATTCATTTGAAATAATCATATATTTTATTCAACATTCAAAATTATCTTCATTGTATTGGCTACTTTGAAATTAATTTAAGTAAGAACAATACCTGCATTTGTAGTTCCTAAAATTGTACATACAGTTCACTAAAAATATGATTTACAAATTTTTACAAATTTATATATACACACAAAATACGATTTACAAATTTATTAAATTTAAAATAAGTATATTTGAAAAGGAAACACGATTATTGAAATATTTTTGGCTTAATCAATTTTTAACTTTGAATCTATACTATAAAATTGAAAAACCTTTATGACTTACTTTTTACAATATCATTTGTTGTAAAAATTCATATGTATAGAAAAACTTGGAACTTAATAGTACATAAATGTAGCAATATATTTGTTAAACACTTAACAATAGGGAGAAAAACATAAATATCTTGTAGAACTATTAGGACTTACACAGATTCTATAACATTATTGCAATTCTGTTATGCATTTTATAATCATTAATTGTGTTGTTGCATGTGTTTTTCAAATGATAATTCGGATCATTTCAAGAGGCAATTTTCTTGGTCTCACGAATCTTGATTTACTATTTATTCCACAATGTTTTTATATATGAAGGAAAAACCATAAAATCAAATAAACTGTTGCAAGAATTTTTCAATAATATAACTTTTTTTTTTTTAAGTGCAAATTAATAATTAATTTTACGAATTTCTGATGCCTGCCTGATCTTTAGTCATAGATATATCCTAATTATATAAATAAATGTTTTAAAAAACAATTGAATATTCTTAGTGAATGATTTTATTAAATGTGAGAAGTATTGCCCAAAGAAAATGTATCTAAATTACTATCAAAAATTAATATAAAGTAGACAAGTTTGATTGGAAACTAAATCACATGCAGAAAAAAATAGGCTTGAAAATATAATTTTATAATTTTTTCAAAATGTGAAAATTATTATATCTAATTCTACATAATATCATACGATATTATGTAGAATAAAATGAATATTTTTTTATGTTGCAATCATTTGGAACTCTAAGTGCCAAATTTTTTTCCAACCTATGTTCTTGGAATTATAACAAGAAAACACACATACACAAAAAAGATTTCAAAATTATTTCTTGATAGTTTTATTTGAATAATACATTACAAACTGACAAATATTTATTATCTATTAAAATTGATACTGTTTTTCACACAATATAAATGCAAATGATATAACTTTTTGTAGAAATCAAATATTTGTAATTTCAAAAACTTTTTTTAAAATTTGAGCATGTTAATAAATATGCTTGTAGAAAAATGTAATTTAGCTTTGTTCCAAAACAATTTTACAATAATTACAAATTATTAAATAATTTTATAGTCACATTTATATAATGAAATAATTAAAAATAAAATTTTTACACGAATACTTAAATTTTACCTTATTTCAACTATAAAGTAAGGAAAAATATAAATCTTAAAATGTACTTTAATAGCAATATTATTTTAAGCAACCAAATTATTAAATATCAGCACACTGTAAACAAGTAAATTAATTTTAATTGAAAGTCACTATCAGAAATATAATTAGTTTTTGGTAATAAAAAATACTAAATAAAAATATTCAAATTGCATAAAATTATTTTTTTAGGAATTTGTTTTTTTTGTTTTTCTCAAACAAATATTTTAATTAGATAAGTATGATTAAGTATAGCTTACATCTTCATTCATCTTAATATTTATATTGATTTTCATGTAATGAATAATTATATCAATATCATGCACATAAATTTTCTAAATATTCTTTTAATTCCTCCAAAATATAACACTAATGCAATTAATATCATAATTTAGAAATAGTAATTAAAACAATAAATGATCACTCTAATAATTAAATAATTAACGTCATTTAAAAAAATTTATTACAAATATATGAAAGCAATAATTTTAATAAGTATATACACAAAATAAAATAACTGTTCGATAACATACAATATAAAAGGAACTTTTGCTATCTTTAATTTTGTCAGAAAAATATGATAACTTGAAAATAATTTAGAAAGCTTATTAAATTCAATATTATGACAGATATAAAAATAGTATTTTATTAATTTCAATTGGCAAGATCTTGAATACAGAAATTAAAAAATGGATGTGAAAATAATTGTTAAACATTTAGATAAATAATATTCAAACAATATTTGAAAACATTTCAAGTTTGTTATTTCATTTTTAATATACATTTGAAATAAATATACAGTTTTATTAAAAAAAAATTTTTGTACAATGATTTTTTTCCAATGCAATTTAATTTGAGGTAAAATTTGAAAAAAATTCACATCCTAAATTGAAATTAAAAGAAAAAAATCTAAATATATTTTAAGCAAGATTAATAATGAATACAAAATTTAATAATCCTTTCAAAAAAATAAATTTCTGTGTTCATAAGATATATCAGTTCCAAAGAAAAAGAAATATAAAAAATGGAATATAATTTATGTTATTTAATATGTGATCTAAAATTGAAAAAAATACCATTTTAAATTTGTAATTCTTTAAAATTACTAAAATATTGTTCTTATTTTATTTGTTTTATTTATTTTTATTTATTTAACTTTTTGGCAAAACCAGGTAGATACAAACAAACAACAAAATAGGGGATATAGGCAATATCACATTTTTACACTTAGAAACAAATTTAAGAAGAAAAAAATCTTTTTAGACAGTTATATCAATAGAAAGAAAAGAATCTTTAAACAAAAATCCTTTAATTAATTTTAAATATAACAATAATTAATGTAAAGCTTATTTTGAATTTCTAAATAAATATAAATAAATTACAACAATTTTGAAAACAATTATCAGATGAAATAAAACAATATTTAAAAAGCACCAAACATTTAAGAATGTAACATATTTAAATATTAAAAAATACTTTGGTGGAGGAAAATCATCTAAACAATTTAAATTTATAAATAAATACTAAACATATTTTAAATGAAAAAAAATGTCTAATGTAAATTTTAAGGTCTCAAAAATATTTTGATGAATCTTTTCAGAATTATAGTAGACAATTAACAATACATAAAGGAATAGTCAATGACATAATCAGAATAAAGGCTATTTTTACTGAATCATACTTAAAAAAATTGTACATAGGTTTCATATAATTTTAATATATAATAAGAGATTATTATGTTTTCTATTATTAATTTTTTAGAACAACAAAATTTCTATTAATTTAAATAGATTGAAATTCAAAAGATTAAAAATATTTTTTCAATGAAGTAATTAACATAAAAATATAATAATGCAATAGATAATTAAAATATTTTGAAATTTTAAAAAAATTTATGAACTTTGAACATTTTTGAAAGAAAATTTTATATACAGAAATTTCCAAAATAGTATTTTATAATATTAAAGAATTAATGATTTTTTCCTTATAGACAAGCAAATTTGATTAAAACAACTACAACAAATAATAATAATAATTGTAAAATGACAACAATATTAATAAATTTGTGCCACTGACTGATTGAAAACCATGATTGATTTTTTTTCAATTCAATGTAGTTAGTGTATTTACAAGTTAATTATTTTATTTAATATAAAATTTTTGAACTATTAAAAAAAAAAAATGATAACACAAGAATATACAGAAATTAAACTTCTAACATATTTATAAATATATAAAATAAATCAGAATTGTATAATCAGTATTTATCTAACAAGTTATCTTCGGATATTTAATTCAAATGATCATCAGTATCTATAATTTAGATTCATAATTGTTAACATAAAAAGTCTTCTATGAAACTAAATATATAATCAAAACTCTTTACATAATCTTCCAGCTACACTTTATTTCTTTATTTAATAAGTTAATTATAAATTTAAAATATATTAATTTTATTTTTTCAAATATAAAAAATGTTTTCTTACATCCATATTACAATTATATAGAATATTTTAAACTGAAATTAAAAAATACAAATTACTTTGAAAAGGGTTTTTAAATGTTAGTTACTTAAAATGAAAAGGAACATATACTTAAAATAAAATTATAATTCCTTAATTTTAAAAATACGCATTTTTTTAATTTTTAAGTACACAAATCTTTAGAAAAGCAATCATTTTCTACAATTCACTCAACAAGTGCAAAGTTTAGATACCAGATTTAATCAAATAATTAAACATAAGACCAAAAATTGAAACATTTGAGCATGTTAAAAAACTTTAGGTATTTTTTTAGAAGGATTCTATTAAATTATTCATGAAGACAAAAAATTTTGGGCCTTTTAGTAATTTCTTTTAAAAAATTTTATTATGCATACATATAGAGCAGCCCAGAAACTGCTCCAAGTTGTATCAAAAGCTGGATTTGTTGATAAAAGAATGGAAAGATAAATGGAATTTGCTGATAAAAGTACAGATATGGATCTATTTACTTATTTCATTAAAATTTTAAAGAATTTGGATCCAGTTCTGGGAGGTAATAGCAGAGCAAAAAGCCCATGTCTACTAGATACATAAGTTTTAAAAGTGTCTGTCGTCATAACAAAATAATTCATTAACAAATCACTAAAAGTATTATAGTTAATATCCTGCAGAACCTGGGAAAAAAAAAATTGGAGAGCAGTAATCCTTAAGGTAGTGATAAATTATGCAAGTAGATGTTAAGAAGAAATGTGGAACTCAGTGGTAACAGAGGATAATGCAGCAGCTGAATCTGTTAATTGTACATCAGAAATTCAGAAAGAGCAAAATGGGTGTTATTACACATATTATTTTAAAGAAAAATTAAATGGAAGATATGAATAACTTTCTATACAGCTGAATATAATACATAATTGCATGCAGTATTACAACAACAATAGCATGCAATATCATAAAACTGGTAATAAATAATTATCAATTAATGCACTTAACATTATAGATTTGATTTATTGTAAAAGTAAAAATTCGATGAATTTTATATTGAAAATAATTATTTCGGTGAATTCGCTGATCACTTCTATGTATCTTATTAATACAAAAATTAATAATTGTTTATATTTCGTTTAATTATTTATTTAATATCATTTGATTGTTTAAGCTCAGCTGCGTTTTATATCTAATATTTCTAAATAAGCCGATAGAAAAAAATATTTCCCACCATATATACTGCCAAAAAATGTTAGCAAAAACAACTATGCATTTTTTTAGTTATAACAAAAGAAATTATATAGAAACAACAATTATTAATTAATAATGTCAGAAAATAAACAAGCTAAATAAAAAGACATCTATTTTCCATATCAAAGGAAAAAGCACGCTTCTTCACGACATATTTATATTCGCCAATAGTAGGAAAAACAATTTTTTTCCTCCAAATTAAAACTTCACTTGGCTTAACTGGTGATTTTGAGATTTGTGTTCACTTCACATTAAACATGGCACAAGAAAACATTTTCGCTTTCAAAATAAGCGCTACCGCTACAGTTATGATTGAAAAAGATTTTAAACATTTGCAAGATTTATATTGATAAGAGTTCATACTTTTAAAGAAACCTACAAAAAAAAAAAAAAAGGAAAATACTACAGAAACTTATACAATAATTCTAATTTCTCTTATAGAATCATAAAGTTATTTACAATAAACATCATAAAATGTCTTAGCAAGTGAATTACATCTCTAAGAAATTAACAACAGCGCATTAATTATTGGCCCTTTAATTGTTTTAAAATTAAATTTCAATTTTTATATAATAATTTTAATCGTAGAAGAAGCATTTTTTCAAAATAAATATACTTATTTATTTTCAAAAAGTCATTTCTGCAATAACCGGAATCTCAAGGTCTTCCACTCTCAATGAAGAAGAGGAAAAGTGAAGTCTGCAAATATTTACTGGATCGTGATTGGTCGCCGTATTGCATCTTTGTTGTCTGTCCTCAGCTGTTTTTCTGTTGACGATTGAAGAAATTTAATTTATCGCGTTTATTCCAGAAATTGTTGATTGACATGAAATGCACATCTCCAAAATTTTTGTTCTAAATGCACCAACTTAGCTATTATAATTTCAAATAAGTGCAAAAGTAAACATTAATTACCTGTCTACTTTCGTTTTCCTTTTGTTTATTTATTATTCCTTTGTTGTCTGTAATGAAAGTGAAGTAGCCATGGAGTGTTTGGCATTGTAATTAACTTGTTATACTCTAATAGCTGTGATAAAAAATTTCAAACATGGGAAATTGTTTAAAGTCCGTTTCAACTGATGACATATCATTATTGCGAGAAAATCAGAGTGCTAGAGAATCTTCATCTGATCAGCTTGGACCACCACCACCATACCAAGTAATTATTTCAAAAATTTGTAGATGAAAAATGTGAATTATAAATTAAATTTAGAGTTATAAATTATTATTATTAACATAAAATACATGTCAAAATACTTTAATAAAATTATTTTAAAATATAGTTTCTATATATAAAATGAATTTATGAATATGAATGAGAGAAATTTTTTTTTTTTAATTCTATTTATATGAATTTTATATATTTTGTAATGTTTAATATATGCCTATTAATTTTTCAATGCATTAAAAATAAATTGTATTAACTTTTATTATTTTATGTTTATTGATATTTTAAATGTTCTGTTTTATATGTTTAGAGTTATTCTCATAATTTGCATTAAATGTAATATTGTGCATTATATAAATTTTAACATAGTCAATATTAAATGCTATTTTTGAAATTTGTGTATAGTATTTTTTTTTAATTATTTGTAATATATAACATAATTATTGCAACTATAAAATTAAAAAAATTTATCACAAAAGTGCACAACCAATATATAGAGAATGCTGAGCTACAGAAGAATTGTTTAAAACAATTAACATTTCACTAAATTTGTGCTTATATGTATATTTTTTAATAGATATTTATTTTTATTAAATTCTTATGTTAATACTCTGAATTAATTATTATTAATTAATTTGTAATTTCCTGTGTCACATTAAAAATGTAAATATGAATTAAAATAGATTATTTCTTACTTTTTAAATGTTCATTGCTATTCTGTTGAAAGATAAACTGGCTTGTAATCTCATAGTTATTAAATGGTGTTAAGATAATGTTTTACAATCCACTGTTATTGAAAGCTATTTTCTGATTGAAATTATTTTATGTTTAGGAAACTGTGTCTGTTCCAGTATACTATCCTTCACCTAATGTGAGTAGACCAGCTTCACAATTAACTGAAGAAGAGCAAATCAAAATTGCTCAACGAATTGGACTTATACAGCATCTTCCTACTGGGAAATATGATGGAAGTAAAAAGAATCGAGTATGGAATGAATTTATTTATTTTTATTTATTTTTCTTTTTTTTTTTTATTCCCTTCTATATTGTTATGCTCAACAAATCCTTAGTGCCCATTTATAAGTAGAAATGTATTTCACTTAATCAAGCTCTCATACTTTGTTCAAATTGGTTTTCTTTTATACATTGCTAACTTACTAAAGGAAAATGATTGAACAAACTAATTTAAATAAAAAAGTAATACAATTTAAATTTTTTTTTAATAACTGCAGTCTTATGCTATATTTATGTAGTATTTTTAAACGAGGTAGTAGTTTAACTAGTACTAGTTTTTTATGCATTCATAAAAAATAATATTTATGTTATTTCGCATTGGTAATTGTTATACATATTTAAGAGTTTTTTCCACTGTTTTAAATGTTTCTTTGTCAGCACCACTATTATCACTCCCAAAATATTGAAAATTAAAATAATTTGGTTCCTTAAAAAAATTCTTTTAAAATTAGTGATGTCAATAAAAATTGAATATATATGAAATATCATATATATATTCAATTTTAATTGAAATTAGTACTTAAAAGGAGAATATCGAGATATAATAATATTTTTGTTGCATACTGAACTTCATTGATTTTTTGAAACTTTTCAATCTATCATATACATTAAAATTTTCTCTTTTAATTGCTGGTTTATATCTTAAAGTAAAATTCAAAAGAATTTATATTCACTCACATTATTATATTTATTCATTAGTAGTAGTTTAGACACAATGTAAATATATTGGCAATGGAATGAGGGGAAATAAATCCATAATGTTTTTATAGCAATCCCAGAGAAAAAATTATTTCAAAATATAGTAATATAAAAAAAAAAAAAATTTCTTTTTCATGAAGAATTATTTGAGTTGTATTTTTTAAAATTCTGCCAGTTTTTAATAATTTCATTTATGTAAAAAGAAATTGATATAATTCTATTATTTTTTTTTTCCCTCATTTCCAGATGTGTCATATGTATGGGAGAATTCAATTTTGGGGATCCCATTCGATTTCTACCTTGCATGCATATCTACCATACTGATTGCATTGATGACTGGCTGATGAGATCATTTACTTGTCCATCTTGCATGGAGCCTGTGGATGCAGCTCTTTTAACCACATACCAGACAAACTGAATTTTGTGATTACGTTTGTGCTATCCCTCTAGGAAAAAGTATGGACATCTTTGTAGCCATAATACAAACTTTAATGGCAAGCAAAATTTATTTGTTTGCCCTTTGATATATGTTATGTATATCTTGAATGTCTTCTTGCTTTATTTTGAGTTTAAGCAAAGGCAGACATGAACAGGAGTTCTTTTTTAAAAAAGAAATTTTATGATATTAAATCAATGGATCACAATAATTTAGCCATGAGTGATCTCCTATTGTATCTATCAAGTAGAACTATCATGATGTACTGTACTTTATTTTTTGCACATCAATTTTAGAAGTGTTAAAAATATATTTTTAAAAGATCTTATGTATAAATTTCAATCATAGTCACAATTTTTAATTTTGTGACCAACCAGGCTTTTACTTTATAATTTTTTTTTTTTTTCTATTTTAAATTGTCAAAGTATATTTACTAGTTTGATTACTAAATCTGTGTTTTTTGTTTACATCCATGCTGTTCAATATTTCAATAAAGTAAAAAGCTTATTGAAAGTGAATAATAGTTTAAAAGTTTAATGAAACTTTAATTGTAAATATTATGTAAAAGCACACATCTGGCATGTACTCTTGTATATTAAAAAAATATTTAATTTTATTCACTATAAATTTTAAAAATTCCTATTGTTTAAAAATATTTAATTTTTAAACAATTTCTAGTATATTTTTTTGTTAAAATATTAGATTTATATACATCAAAAAAGGAAGAAATTTCATTTGCATATATGGTGATTAAAGAATATTTTGTAACTAAAGCATTTATAATCTTGAAGAAAAAAATTCTTCCTTTATATGTTTTGGAATTTACTAACTTTCATGAAATAGAAGTATTTTTGTATAGGGGTCATCCACTCATTAAACACAAAATATGATTAGCCATTCCTCTGGTATGTTTGTTTTTATTTAAAATTTTTATTGTTTATTATTGTTGTTTAAAGTTATTGTTGATTTGTTTATCTTAACATTATTGAGTATTGATATCATGGATAAAAATCATAAGCTTATTAAATTCTCTATTAATTTTCGTATCAGTCATGAATCTTAATCATTACTTCTTTTTTGTAAATATAAGGTTACATTTTACTCCAAAATTTAAAGTCTGGGGTTTTTTTAAAAAATAAAGTGTCATTATGTTAAAATTGGCAAATTTAGAGTTGAAACAAATTATTGATATTGTTTAGCTAGTGATAATGATTTATTATAAGTTAATTCTTATAATAGTTAGTACTTTAATTTCGAGTGAAATATTTTTACATAGTTAATCAAAAATCTTAAATTTAGGCCTCCTAAGTATGCCATAATTTCTTGTTGAAAATTATACTTTTTTAAGTTGATTAAGAACTTAACATTGCAAATGTTTATCCTTTTATTAACAAAAGCCTTTTTTGTTGATATTTAAAAATCTTATTTTTGTACCATAGTATTATGGAATATTATAATAGCATTTTTTTTTTTAAATTTGTTTTAGAAAATTATAATTATAGTGATTTAAAAAAAGTAAATTGCTTGAAAGTGAAATTTATTTACATTTTTTAAAACTGTGAATATGAGGAGACAGATAAAGGTTAAATTATGAGATGAGTGATAGTGCATGCAATATTAATAAGCTCCATTCTAATTTGATTTTCTTAAGTCACTTCTCATTGTAATAATAGCTTTAGCTATTTTTCTATTTTGTATTCATTCTATAACTTTGATTTCATTAACCTTCACTATAACTTTTCATATTTACATCATCCAAAGTTAAAAGGTTGTATATATAGAATGCTATATATCTGAATTCCCCCAATTAAAGAAACAAGTTTTTAAATATACCCAAAGAAAAGCAAAAAGACCACATATAAGAATAAAGTGATATACAAATCATCCTGCCAATTTAATAAATTGAGCTATTATTCTTAATGCCTTATTTCATTCTTCAAATTAATCATGATGGTTAAGTTCGCATTATGTTAACAAGTAATGTTATTCATTTAATAAATAAAAAAAAATTGATTATATAAGATTTAGTGGGTAATAAAGCTTTGAATTTTTTTTTACAATATATTTTAGATTGTAGTTCATTTCATTTTCTTTTAAATTAAGTTATACTATTTCATTTTTACAGTTTTTCAAACTTTTAACTTATTGATGTGTGATCAGTAAAAAATAATTTTTAAACTACGGATTAACTTTAAAGCTTTAAACCTACTAGTGGAAAGCACAATAATTTCAGATTTTTTTAACAAAGTTATTAACCAATTATATACTCTATAATATTGCAGATATTTCATTACTGTGTTGTTCTTTTTTACAATATTCTTACGGAAAAGCAATTTCCAGTTTCAAAAAAAAAAAAAAAAAAAAAAAAAATCATGATTGAATTATTATTTTAACAGAAAATGGTATTTTCATAAAAAAAATAGCAGAAATAAAACAATGTTAAGCCATTTGGATATTTAAAGGGATGAGTAAAATAAATAACAAACCATGAACAGGGCCCAATAATAACACAAAATATCATGTTTTAAAAGATATTAACTTGAGCAGCAACATTTGGCATAATTAGTTTCCGAATACATGTAGAATGCTGGTTTTGAAATAAATACAATTTCAATTTCCACAATGAGGCATAGACTTCAAGCAGAAGGTATGAAGAAATCCAAAGTCAATATATATATATGATATATGGATGGTTTCAAAGACAGCAGGAAGTATAGTGGACCAAAGAATACTTATATTGAAATTAAATAAAATACTGCAAAATTAACATTTAGTGAAAAAGTCAATTTTTAACTTTTAAGAAACCTATTACAAATATATATTCAGTTTTTAAGAGATGCAGAATTTCGTGTATCTCAATAGAACAATTTACCTTAAAAATTAAATAGTGGTTTAAAACTGCATTTTAGTTATTGGAATAGAGCTCTTTTACAGTGTCATACTTAAAATTTGGAGGCTATATATTGTAATACTTGAAATTTGGAGGCTATATATTGCAATACTTGAAATTTGGAGGCTTCCTTCAATGAAGCGAATGTTTTTTGATGAAGAATTTACATTTCAAGGTGACAATGTACCTGATTGACAAGTAAAATAGCTGAAAGAATGATTTGCTATACAAGAGATCTATGTATTTGTGTAATCTCAGCAATTTTCATATTTGAAGGTGTAAAATCTCAAAAAAATTATCCAGGAGTAAAACAAGACTATATAGAAGCTTTGATTCTAACTTGAAACCAAATAAATTCCTTAGAATTGTTAAAAAAAATCGATTTCTTCAATGCCTCTCAGGCATACTATCAACAGATTTACTGGATGATTCATCAAATATTAAAAACATATATTAGTATTTTTAAATTGTTTATTATTTTTAAATATTTTTTTAATTCTTAATCACTACAAAAAATTAGTAACTGTACTTAATTTCAATAAATCTTTTCAATTTATATTTACCACATTTTTGTTATAGATTACTATGTAGGGTATAAATAATAAAATATAATCCTGCAAATTAAATTATTTAATATTTGAATTTTTTTTTAAATTTCAAACTACATATAATGCAAGTATATTGCAATAAATTTGAAATTTTGCTAACTGTTGAAGGGTAATGTAAAATTTTTGGCAATTACTATATATCAATTTAAATAAATGAGCCAATATATAGTAATTGCCAAAAGTTTTGAGCTGTATTTTTCATTTCTAATTATATGCTGTCATATAAAGAAGTTATTATTCAATTTTTGATAAACTTTTAGTTTTTATCATTAATTTAAAAAATACCTAGTATTAGAATTAGGAAAAAATATTTAAAAGAAATAACATTTTCAAAAAAGTAGCATTTAGTTGAATTATGAGTAGAGGATCTGTTATCAATACTAAGCACAATTTTATTTATATAAAATCACAAATTATCCGCAGTTTTATTGAAAGAGAAGTATTAATTAAGTACTGACTGAAATAAATAATAGTCAGCGTTTTGTGATAGCTGTTTTTATTTTATTTGTTAACGTATACAGCTTTTACTAATATTGAGGTGTTGGTTGTATCTGTATTGTATATAATGAAATAAAAGCATTTGTAAGATTTCCGTATTGATTTTACTCATAATTTTGCTATATTTCGTGCAATTTATTTATTTTTTATGTGTTGCACAACAATTAGTAAGGCATAAAATTATTTTATATTTGTATGAATAAAAGTTAGATTAGTTTGTATAATTAATTACTTAGAAAAGGTGATTTTAGAGAAAGATCATTGTAAAATGATAAATAGAAAGGTGTAAATTAATGAATGTTGCTGTGCTTAAATATTGTTCATAGCAAAAATGGAATCAAAATCATGTAGATGTTTATGTAAAATGTGGACGGCCCCCTCTAAAAATAAAAGTTATTGAGCTCTGGCTTAATATAGTGTTTTATTTATATTTTTATTCCAACAAATCTGAAAAATTTTACACTTACTAACATTCTGCTTTATTTTTTTTTTTTCTGTACATACAATCATTTTGGGATAAATTATCAAATTTATTTTAATTTTCTTTTAAAAGCATAAATGATAACAATATCAAATATTAATTTTTTTAATCATGGAGAAAATATTTATAAGTGTGAAAATATTAGATACTATATAGAATTTTTAAGTTTTTTTCAAAACAACTTTTTATTTTGTATCCAGATCAAATCATGAAAATTATTTATGGTCATTTTTTAGCTATTGTCTATGATATTGCTAATATTTTTGTGGATGTAATAAAATACATGTATTTGGAATAGGAAAGGAAATAAAAATATAAATCACAAATTTTAAAAATTAAAAGAATGGATAAAAAAGGGAGGTTTTATATTATGTTATTGAATTGAAGTTTATTATTTATATCTATTTTGATTTGTCCAGTAATTTTTTCCCTCTAATAGAACCTGAAAAGGTTATAATTAATTTGCAATGCTTATATTTCATAAAATTATCAAAATCTTATAAAATTATCTTTTTAATTAAGAACAAAAATTTATTTTTTCTTAAAAAACAAAAGTTATTTTATTTGTTTTATTAATTGTTATACAATGGCTCCATATTTCACTGTGCCTATTTATATCATAATATAAAATTTTAATTAAGTTGCTTAAAACCTATATAAAGTGGTCTTATATTACGTTTTTTTTGTGTGTGTATTTTTTCTGTTCTTCAACAGGACTACTGTACTTCCTTAAATAGATTACAAGTTACCTCATCACAAATATAACTGAGTTTATACGAAATGTAGTACAACAAATGTTATTTGAATTTGATTCTTTAGTCTAGTGCAAGAGTTTCCAAATTCAGGAGAGCCAAATCCGGCCCGCCAGTGTCATCAATCCGGCCCGCGACAGCGAACAGCTTATTGTTGCTGTAATAAGTCGGATAAAAAAAACACAGAATGATAATAACTCGGTTTTATTTACTTGCTAGGTAAAGCTTAATGACAAGAATAATGCACAGAAAATTTAACTTAAGCATAACAAGTAACTGGAAATTATAGATAATGGCAGAAAAATTAAAACGGTTTTGGCCCTTGGTACTTACTGGAGTAAACAGTATGTCCCTAAGGCTGAAAAGTTTGAATACCCCTGGTCTAGTGTATAAAATATTTAGATATGTGATGTTTCTTTATTATTATTATTATTTTATCATCTTTAGTATAATAATACCATTTTTCATAAAAATTTGATTTCCTCCTCCCTAAAAAAAAAAAAAAAAAGGAAACAAAGCCACCTATAAGAGCCCTTTTAAATTATTCCTCTATACTGTATCTTCTGCACAAGGTTAATATTTCATTTTTTAATAATAATTATTAAAAATTGAAAGAATTTTTTTTTATATATATTTTCTTAAAATTATTATTATTATTTGGCTATTCTTTCTACTACTTCACCAGTTGGTTAATAAAAATTATTTTAGCTAATAATAATAATGTAAACTGTTTATCTGCTATATATTATTAATTTTTGTAATATAGAGCTTAATTTTATTACAGTGTATAAAAATAAATCAATATTTTCAATATAATACTTAATTAATTTTTAATATTTTAAAACTCCATTTTACAATCAATTAAGAATCACTATCCTATAGATCAGATTTAGTAAGCCTTTTCTCATTTTTACTGCATTGTGGATAAAGTTATTAATTTTCATAAAATAAAATTTTGTATTTAGTTAATAATGGTTGAAAAATTGTCAAGCACTATTTGCTTTCTAAAAATTAAGGAAAATTGGGATTTTACAGCTTAATAAAAGCAAAATTTTTGATATGGAAATTTGTTCAGCAGTGGATAAATGGTCAAAAACAGGCTCAAAAATCTACTGCAGTTTCTGCAAGTATGATATCTGGACACCATTTTTCTGAAGAATTACAATGGGGAGGTATTAAGAGAATAAAAGTGAACCAAATTTAATCCTTTGTGAGCCTTCTTTGTGATTCATAGGTTATGGAATATATTTCTAAGAACAGAATTGACTTTTTTGAAAGTATAACCGAAGAAGACCTTGAGCTATGAATGTCGTAGACGTTTGTTTGACTGTAAAAGAACTGTTTATTTAATGTTTAAGCTCAATTTCATTAAATTCCAACAAATAGAAATATCATAATCCTAATTCTTATTTTTCCTTAATTTTTGAAAAACAGTGTACTACTATGAATGATGATTTCATTTGTAATTATATTTTATTTTGGTGAAACAATTGAATCGCATAGTAAAAAAAAAAAAGTAATATTTTTATTTAATAATCACAGACACTCGTTTAACTGAAGTTGAGTCTCATCAAAAATAATTATAAATTGTGTCTCCAGTGTAATCATATACTAATTGATACATTTCATTCCAGCATTTTTGTCTGTTATACTTTCGATACAATTAATAATATAATTGAACAGGCAGCATAGAATATTATAAAATAACTTCCGCTTTTGAAGATGGATTAGTAGTCATCTCCAGGTTTGTCGAACTTTACCTTGGGTACATAGCACGCAGCAAGACGGGAAGAGGAATTTAGACAGAAAAGGACCTTTGTGGGGATTGTAGGGATCGATGGCTAGCAGAGTTTGCGTGTTGTATCGCTGCTGGCATGTAGCTTGGTAACAAGGCGGGACGAAATTGCAGTAAGAGTTATCATACCTGAAAACAGAAACAATAAAAGATTATATAGATTGCAACTGTTTCTCAAAAACTAAGAATTTAAGATCTTCATTTATATTAGATTGGATGGAGTAATGGTGATTGTGTTCCGAAAATTTGACGCTACCTATTCCAAAATTTAAAATTATGGCATTTATAATAAATATAATATTTATATGCTAAATGTAGATTGAAATGTGCTACTGGAATTAACCTGAAACCGCAGAAAAAATTTATACAGCAGGTTTGATAGAAGGTTGAGTGGGGTTTCAGAAAATTTTAGTGACACGCACAGTCAATCACCCCGGAATGCGAGACACGTCCTTATTAATACTGCTCCACAATAAACCATCAGCATATGGCAAATGGCTGTCAGTCCTAATCTGTCCCTATAGCAGCATCTACACTTCAAGACATAAGTTTTAAACGTCGCACTTTCTGCATCAATATTCCCCGTACTTCGATATTGAAGTTCGGTTTTCTTATTGTTATCGTATCTTTACTCTAACTTTCAGTTATTTCCGACTTTATTTTAATGAATTTAAATCCGACGACTGAAGTGATTTTAGGTGCGGTAATTGCTGAAATATATCGGCCAACCTTATAATCCAAAATCCCTAAGTACGTTACAAAAATGTAATTGTACCATCTCTTCAGAAAAACGCAAGAAGTTCTTTCCTTCACTTGTACATGGCTAAGTACACCTAATTCTGTTTTTAGACGATAGAATACGTGTAAAAAATATATTGCATCTGTAAAAAAGTAGAAGATTGTTTCCAGTTCTAAGAAACCAGCAAAAATAATACAGTAAGCCATGAGTTTCCATGCTAAGATCTTAAATATTTTATTTCATAAAGATTGCATATGCATCATATATACAATTTATTCCTTTTCAAATTATCATTTGAAAAGGATGAATTTAGAATTTAAAAGGAATTAATTTTTTGGATTAAAAAGGAATTAATTTTTCTTTGTTCGTTGTCACTTTCTGCTATAAACGCAAGTGATTGGTTCCATTTTTTTAGTATATCTATACATTCTTAACGTTGTTAGCTTATGGCATTTCCGTCTGTTATTACTCTTTTTTTTTTTTTTTTTTTTTTTTCTTTTTACGATTTATTTTCTATGAACATTTTCAATTTTTCTCTTTGACAATATCTCTGTGTATGATGATGATTTATCACTTAGCTTTGCTCCAGAACATATCGATTATCCAATAGTAGCTTCATTTTTCTTACACTAGTTCGTTATTTCTTCTTTATAGTTTTTGCACTAACTTCATGTAGACCAAAATGCTCTTACCGTTGCAACTTGTCCAGTTGCAAGGCGATCTAAAATTTGAATCTTAACATCTAAAGATTTTTCTTTTTGTTATAAGTGAATTATGTGACGTTATATAAAGGCTACTGGTAAATATTTTAAGTTTATAAACATCAAAGAGATACTTTTCACTTTGAATACCAAACTCAAAAATGCAGGCAAAATTCCATATTGAGGTTATAAAATTCTTGGAAATCGCATTACATTCCTCGTCTTCAATGCTGCAATTATAAAAAAATAAGTAAAGCAAAAATTTTCTTATTACATTTGGTTCAATCATATTAAATCAAAATAAGTCGCATAAAAAGAGAATTAATATATTTTTTTAATTCGTGTTAAATCAAAATCGTGTAAAAGCAAAGTGTATTTTCTTTCTTGACAGTCACCACACACCTCAGTGAGTAAAAGCAAACTTCTGAGTTGTGAATGATTAGAATTGTTGCGTGATGGAAATCTTCCAGATTTTCTTTCGTACGACAAGAAACTGCATACTGTTAGCCCTAAAAACCTTCCGGGTGGCATCGTCTTCCCATCATCATCCCTGTGAGCTGTTCGTCGTATACAAAAGTAAATAAGAGGCCCAGCAATTTTCAACAATAAATATCTTGTACGAAGCAATGAATATTATTTTTAAATAACATACATTTTTCTTACTTTGAAAAAAGTAAATATCTATTAGAAAAATGGGCCCTAGTGGCTAGCGCTCGGTACCACAGGTTACGGGTTCGAGTCCCGGCGGTACCATGGATGTTTGTAGTGGTTCGAATCCACTTTAAGCGGTAGGTCCCAGTCTAACATGACTGTAGAGCGTTGGACGTAGTGCTGACAATCCTACCCCGTAAAAAAGAAGACATCTCATGTTTCGAAATCTGCCAGTAGGCAGACGGCCTTGGCCCACCATGGGGCTGTTGCGCCTATGATAATGGTGATAAGAAAAAAATAAAAATAGTTGCTATTTAATGCAATTTGTTTTTGCATAGAAAATAAAGCTCATTAAGTTAATTTTCTAAAAGGAAAAATTCAATTTATCCTGAAAAAATAAAAATTTCTGGATGAATTTGAAATCTTGCTACTTAACACAACGAGTTTTGTTTAAACACAACTTCACTTACCTGCAAATAACTTCAGTCACGAACTGTGCATACTGTTCAGTGTTGATGACGACCACCCATCGTCCATTATTGTTCTTGGCCCAGCCTGGTCGAATCATCCGAGTAATAGAATCGCACACTAGGGCACCATCTGCATTCTCTGCAATCCTTGGCAAACGTTGGTGCTTCAAGTCTCGGAACAGTTTTTCCAAGGGCCATTTCATGTACTTGATCACCTGACTGACGACATCTCTATAAAATAATAAATGTACTATATTATTAATCCAGTAATACCTTGATTTATATTTATACAATAGTTATAAATTATGCTAAAATCATTATCTCCATCTCAACTGACTCATCACTAGGTTTACAAACATCTAGGAAGGTTAGCGTACTCCAAGACAACATAGAATTGCTAGATTGTACTACATATTTTCTGGGGGTAGCAGATGGCTGTGCAGGGGTTCAGAGCGTTCTCACAGACACTATTTCACGCACTGTTGCAATGCTACAAAGATGACTGATCATACGAACGCGGAATCAACGGATGTGCATCTGGTTTACGGGGTTGTGAGGCGCAATGGGCAAGACGCACAGCATTTGTTTACGCAACGTTATCTGATGAGGCACCATACTCCCAGCTTCATCCACTTTGAACTCTTATACCAGAGGTTATCAGAGTAGATTTTTTTCCAGATCGCAGTCATGAATCATGAACGAAGGGATTTGGTTTGACGCTCTACTGTTATTTTGTGCACACTTTAGGCTAATTAGACCAGGTTTAAACGCGGTACAGTTTAAACGCGAACGAAAGGAATGGGCGTGATCTGTGCTAGTCTGGAATCCAAGTTGGAATATATGAGCTATAGCGCACAATGCAGCTTCTGGAGAATTCTGTGTGAAAGCGAGTGCATCCGTAGTTCACTTTTGTTATTGTTGGCCCTATTATTTTTGTTGCTATGCATTGATTAATAAACTGCATATTCACTTGTGTAGTATCTTTTCATTCTTAATATTTTCTGTATGCACTATGACGTCAATGAAGCATTTCGGACTCTGTATTACTATGTGATTTCGAGTACGTTAATTGTACCCTACCCTCTTAGAAGTTTGTAAACCTGGTACTGAGACACCCTGTATCATTTCATAATTTATTGAACTCTTATTTTTCCAGATCATACTGACTCTGTAACAGCAAAAGTATGATTTGATTTAAAACGAAAATGTATGCCATACAAATTGAAGAAACAGAAAATAAAATTAAGATCCACTTACAAAATTCTCTATATCGGGTTTAAATATACTTTTTTATTTAAGTATTGAATACCCTTTCTTAATGTCACTAATTCTATGGAAGATATATTAATATTGCCAGTAATTGTTAATATTACGACACTGTTTCTTAAATCATGAAGCAAATGTTATCTTTTAAAATATTTTTAATGACCTTTCCTATTTTTTTCTCGGGAGAAATGTACAAAATTTGAATATTTTGTTTGAGATAATAATTTTAATAAGTATACGCTAATTCTTGAATTTTTTTAAACAAAATATATAAAAGTTACATATATGTTTAGATTTCTATATTTAATCTTAATTTTGTCTTTAATCTTTGGTAACATGTAAGTCAACTTGTGGAAACTTTTGAACTATAATATTTATTTTTTAGTATGTGTTCTCCACACAAACTGAATCATCAAACTGAGTTAGTATCTTCAAAAAAATTGTAATTAAAAAACGTTTGTTACGCTAGGTGTTTTTTTTTTTTTTTTTTTTTTTTTTTATATATATATATATATATATATATATATCGAATGTCTTGCGTGTATCTTCCTGGAATGGGTACAATAAGTCAGTAGGTTGAAAAGTCCTTTCGTTGAATTCGTGAGACGTAACCAAAAAGCTCCTCAGTTGCTTCACTTGTGGTTTTACTTTCTAAGCTGTGAAAACAAAATATGATTGCAATGTAGTAGCTACCTACTAGGTACAGGTAAAGTTGAATCTGCATATCTGCCTTCATAAAGACAAATAGTCTTAAATTAAAATGTCCATCAATGAAATTACATATTTAAATAAGAAGGTTTATAAAATTAGTATTTAATTGAATCCGACGTGCTCATGTACTTTGAAATAAATGTCAGTATTTAACAAAATTGAGTTTGGCACTCCGTCTTAAATATTATACTCTAAATTTATAATTGAAGAGGTGATATTTTAAGTATTGTGGATATAATAAAAAATATAATTTATCTGGCGTATATTATCAGGAAACAAAGTTATGCAGCTACAGAAATAATTTCATGTGCCTTGAGATTTACCTTCCTGTAACCCTTCAATTGTAATTCCGGCCACACCCTGAGGAAAGTTGTTTTTAACACCTAGGCTTTATAAAGATGCGTGTCTAATTAAATATTACGCAACTAATCGCATCCTTAAACATCCATTAGATAAACTCGTTTCTATTAGAAATATTGATTTATTAGGTTTTTTTGTTCAGTTTTTCGTTGAAAATTTTTTTTTATGTTGAGCTAAAAACCAATGTCAGCATTTATTTACCACTAAACTTCTGCTATAAATTTATTTAAACTTATTTTTACCACACTTGCCAAATATTCGCTGTGATATGTATCTATATGCAAAGGCAATTAAAATACAAAATATATATATATATATATATATATAAAGTAACAAAAATAGATAACTATTAAGCAATAAAAACTTTAAAATGCTTTTTAAGTTTTTAAATACGTTAAACTTATGTGGAGTTAATAAAGCAAACATTAGTTCCAGAATAGAATTTAACTGAGTTAAATTTAACACAAGTCTGAGTGGATAGGCTAAATAAATCCCTGCTAAAGAGTTGAATTTTTGTAACAAGCATTAAAATCAACTGCGAATGGAAAAACAATTTCAACAGCTGGTGGTAAAATTTGTACTATTGTTCGAGTAGTAACTTTATATAGTACTACTGAAACTATAATTAGCGCCGATGCCAGAAGTTCTTGTTAAATTACTGTTGAATTTAACTGCTAAATTATAAACCTCAATTATCCGAAGCTTTGAATCAACGGCTACCCATTCCTGATGCTTACTTAGTGTCGAGTGTCGGGTACTATTGCTAAAAGTAAATCGTTAATTATTCGTTTGCGCTAACTGGAGTTGACTGCTAATTTTCGTCAACGTAGTTAAATTACAGTTACATTAATATATGTACAAGCCTATTTTATAATGAGTTCGCAGAAGAACTTGCTTTTATTACAAAAACGAAAGTTATAAATTTAAAAGTCCTTAATAAGAATAAACAACGCTAGTTGAAGAATAAACAACGTCGCTATCTTTTATTGCCTTTTCATGGAAATTACTTAAACTGAATTATAGGTTTCCTATCCTCCATGCCATTAAACACATTTATGCAAATAATTGTAGACAAAAAATTTGAAATTTTCTCTTTTCAAATATTATTAACACCATGTGTCTACTTTTTGCAGTTTTTAAAAATATTTCTTAGATCAAACCTTTCGTTCACGCAGGGAAAAAAAAATGAGTGCATTGTTACTCTTTCAGTAATACCCTTTCAAATACATATATATATATATGTATGTATGTGTGTGTGTGTGTGTGTGTATATATATATATGTATGTATGTGTGTGTGTATATATATATATGTATGTGTGTGTGTGTATATATATATATGTATGTGTGTGTGTGTGTATATATATATATATATATATATAATAAAACTTTCTAAATTCTAATTAAAATAAAGTAACATAATTTAAATATAAAAATATAAACACATTTTATATAATCTCTCCTGTGCTTTTTTTAATTACCGCTTGACAATTGACAAATACTCAACTTACTGGATACGTCCGAAGTGAGTCGATTCGTTACCCAAGATGGCATTATAAGGAACTTCTTATTATCATTAAAGGAAAGGAAAGTAATGTCTTCTTAGAGATCTTTCGTCATTAATTATCCCCTCATTTAGTATACAACCAGGAAATGATCCAAACTGCTCAGACTTATGCTACCATATCGAGGCTACCAATCCGAAGCAGCCCATAGCGTATGCTATGAAAGCAAATCATTTTTTAACCCCTAATTTAGATTTTCCCACAATATTTAAACTAAACGAAATGAAGAATACGATGACCATGCCATTAGTATCTTATGTCCATAGACAATCGTTTTAATATCCTGTGGGCAACAAAATTTTTAGGCAATCACCCACTGTAATTTTGACTATTTTGACTTGCAACTCCACTTACGAAACGAAGAAATAACGGTTATTTTTAGTTGTGGTACAATGACTCTCGACCCTAGATGACATTAGATTAGAACGACGTTCATTATGAGTAGAACGAATTTTAGCTCCGGCTCCAACGAATTTAACTCTTCTGAAATATTTTTAATTATTTTGAAATTAACAGTTGATATTAGTTTTTTTATTGAACAGTGCTTACAGCTTCGGAGCTGGATAGCGTTTGGAATAGTGAAGTTAAGAGCCTGTTCTCACCTCTTCTGGATAGGAAGTGTTTTATATTAGTTGTTGATTTAATGCCAGCTCGTTAAAAATCAACTCTTATGTGAGAAAAGTTCACAACGTGGTGACCAAGAGTTGCGTTAACTTAAGAGTTAAACTTAAATTCAACTCTCGCACTCGCGTCAGTCTAAATAAACTTCAATCGCATATAATGAAGTACGTTTAGAACATAAATGTATTATTTCTTACTACACTCATGTTGAACATTTCTGTTGCTTGACAGTTATTATTTATTTATTCATTGTTTGTTTCTATATTTTATTATTTTTAATTGATTTTGTATGATGATATTATGAATGCATATTATTGCAAATATGTTACAAATGAGACTGTTTGAATCTCTTTAAGATATGATAGGTAGCTATGTATTATCTGATGTATAGAAGTGATATAATATGATACAATACACGTATTTCATTTTTAATTTTAATTCATCAATTTTATTAAATTTTTTTAACAACAAAAACTTGTCAAAGTTAACTAAAAATCGAGCAATGATGGATCAGCTCTTGTGTATAATATATTGAGCAATATTGAAGAAAATAAATCCCCGTGTAAAAAGAATGTTATTCTTAATCTAGAAATTTTGTACAAATGGATCAACGGATATCGATGGATTAACAGATTAATTTTTTGTGAACAAATTTATGATTGCATTCTTTCCAGAAGTGCATTTAAAAAAAGTGTAAAGCAGTTCATTCTTTCAACACCACGTTTTTTTTTTATTAATCTTTTTTGGAGAATTTTTATAATCGCTTTATAATACAATAAACCTTTTTATTTTATTTAATTAATTAACATATTTATTGAGATTAAAATGTCCAACAACAAAACTTTTAAAAAAAATATTATTATCTCATTTAAATAAACAAAAAAAGAAGCTATTTAATTATTTAATTCTGTATATTGAATTATTAGATAATTTAATTTTCACAAGATGAAAAAAATTCAGTACTAACAGCTATATCGGAGAAAATATTTTTAAAAACTAACTTTTCTTTGGTAAGTCTCCCTAAAAATATTATTATAATTCAAATTATCGGGATTCATTATACAATAAAATACATATTATCTATACATTGAGAAATTAAACGGTGTTAAATTTAATGGTGAAAAATTAACCGTTAATTTATATTAGTATTAGTGACATACACCGTTAACGAAAATACTGATTTT
>BPLR01015583.1:0-96825 GCA_021605095.1 Caerostris extrusa
GTTACGGTATTGCTATTGAATATAGAATTATAATAAAGAATTTTAAAAATTTCAAAATGTAAAAAATGTTTACTTATAATATATTTTATAAAAATTAGTTGGTTAGTTGTTAAGTTGCCTGGTGGCTAATTGGCTATGTCCTTTAGTAGCAGAGACTTCAGGTTCGAATCCTGGACTGTGGCAAGGATGTTTGTAAGTGATTCAGAATCCATGTTAAACTGTAGGACAAGGTCTAGTTAGGCTAACGTGTGCATAAAATGACCGTAGAGACAAACCAAATCAAACCTAATTGATACGCTAATTTTTATGGCAAAGAGGGAAAACAACTTTCTATTGAGAGATATAGATTCATGAGAAACTTAACCACTCTTATTGCTTGAGGCTTTTGCAAATCTGGAGTTCTTATGCACTTTTTAAAGTATCTAATATGTTCACAGGAAAATTGTACAGTTCATTTTATTACTGCAGTAATTATCAGAATATTGCGTTTATTAATTCTTTACCTGTTTATTGATAGTTTGAAAATACTTTTTAGAAAGATAATAATTACAAAGAATACAAAAAGCAATTCAAATTATTACAAGCTTCAGAATATTTCATAACTAGTCAGAATTTCTTAGCTGCATGGGACAGTCAAAATGTTTCTGAATAATACCCATTACAAAATTATGTCTCGTGTAATAATATTTTCTAATGTATATATATGTTGTTTACGATGAGATAAGAAACAAATTCCTTTAAAAAGTATTACCTATAAAATATTTTATTCCCATGTCTGTAAAGATAATTTCATAACTAGAAATAAAGAAAACATTTCTTCACATACATTTTAAGATCTTACGTAAAAATCTATCTGCCAAAAATTTTCTTTAGTTACTTCCAGGAACAAGGCTAATAAATATGATTTTCCTAGAATTTCCTGAAGGTTTTTGATATATAACAGATAAAAAACACTTCAAGTACAGATACAAAGGCCTTGTACCAATTTAG
The DNA here is from genome assembly GCA_021605095.1 of Caerostris extrusa. NCBI lineage: Eukaryota > Metazoa > Arthropoda > Arachnida > Araneae > Araneidae > Caerostris > Caerostris extrusa. The sequence goes on from BPLR01015583.1 coordinate 991, forward strand.
TCCCAAAGTAGATTCAATTATCTTCACACAGATAAAAAAGAGAATAAAGATGAAAAAAAATCTATAAATGGATAGAAACATTCTAGAAATGTGGGAAAAAAAGAGAAGAGTTCGTGGTATTTCAACTTCTAATAACCTTCAGAAATTGTAACTTTTTACTTTAGTATCGTGTTTTCTTTTATTTGGTAAAACAGTTGTGGAAGCAATGTTTTTTAAGAACAATTAATTTTTATATAAAATTTTAAAATCATTTAAAAGGATGGGGTTTTAAACACTTATTCAAGTGATATAAGAATTATAAAAAAAGTATATGCTAGCATATAAAATGCACCATTTTTGAATAAACCTTTTAAAAATGAAATATTTCTAAGTGAATATAAGGAATTTTAATAAATTCAAGTACAAAAAATGATGACTTTTAATATATACACATAAATAATTAGCTGATTCCCCTACACTACAGTCCGTGTTAGACCATGACCGTATATCTAATGGCAGATTCCAGAATGGGAAATGTTTTCATTTTACGGTGTAGGGGTTTCAGCCCAACGCTCTACAGATATGACGCAAAGCGTTGGGTATGTTAGCACTGTGAACGTGGGCATAAACTACATGCAGTTATTATATTAACTGTAGACCGGGACTTACGTTTTAAAATGGATTGTTAACCAATACAAGCATTCATGACATCTCTGGGACTCGAACCTGAAATCTGGGGCACTGAGAGATAGTCACTGGTCATCAGCACCCATATATAGACAGATAAATAGATATGCGAAACAGATTGATAGAAATTAGATTTTTTTATGCAAGAAAGGAGCAAAAAAAGACATATAAAAAACTAGCAGTAAAAAAGATATATCGAGATATAAATTTTTAAGGTCTATAAAAAACGTGTAGGATATATGAAATTCGTTATTTCAATTTCTTAAAATATTGTAAATATTCTTCTTATTCTTTCATTCCTATTTTTTATAAATGGCGATGAAATGTAAAGCAGTTATAAAGGGTGCTTAATTGGTAAATTATTCTAGTTAAAAAAATTCATATCAGGTAAATCATATAAATTCATATTGGTGTGGCTAAAAAATCTATAAATTAGGTCTAGAATCCTCAAAAAAATAAATTATCAGTAGAGAGCATTGGTGGCATAATCGTGTCAATCAACGCGAATTACAGTCTTCACTACTAAAAGTCACTTTTCTCTTATAGTAGTGGAAGCTGTAATTCATGTTGATTGATTATGTTGACTTTACAATATTCTCTACTGAGAATTTATTTTTCAGATTTGCAAAAATCCACAAACAGTGAAAAAAGTTTTGGAAACCTAATAATAAGGAAATTTTTATAACAATTATACTTTTAAATTTATTTTAATATATGCCCTCTCATTAGAATCGAAATTCTTCCAATTTAATGCAGGGAATAAATTAAAGCAGTTCAAGTATATAAATTATTAAAAGCAAAATGATTATTGCAACAATCATATTGTGATATTCATCCATTATTAAACTGCATGCAGTATATTTAAAAATAAAAGTTTTAAATTTACTTTGTGTCAATTCTTTTCAACAAAATAATTTTAACAATTACAAGGGAAAATTTATTTATTAATGAAAATCATAAATAGATTATTGCTTTAAAATCGTCGTAGACTTGGAGAAATCTGAAAACTTCGACTTTGGAGTGAACAGCACTTGTGAATCAAATTTAGTTTTTATTTCTTCTTTTGTTCTGTAAATCATAATTTGTAATAACTGAGATTTCTGTAAATATACACTGAAGTGACAAAAGTCATGAGATACCTCTTAATATCGTGCCGGCCCTCCTTTCGCCCGGCGAAGTGCAACAACTCGACGTGGCATGGACTCAACAAGTCGTTAGAAGTCTTCTGCAGGAATATTGAGCCATGCTGTCTCGATAGACGTCCATAATTGTGGAAAGCGTTTATGGTGCACGATTTTGGGCACGAACAGACCTCTCGATGATGTCCCATAAATGCTCGATGGGATTCAAGTCGGGCTATCTAGGTGGCCAGATCATTCGTTGGAATTGTCCAGAATGTTCTTCAAACCAATCGCGAACAGTTTGTGGCCGGTGACATGGCGCATTGTCATCCATAAAATTATATCGATGTTTGGGTACATGAAGTCCATGAATGGCTGCAAGTAATCTCCAAGTAGCTGAACATAAGCATTTTCAGTCAATGTTCGGTCCAGTCGCACCAGAGGACCAAGTCCATGCCATGAAAAAACAGCCCACACCATTACGGAGCCACCACCAGCTTGAACAGTGCCTGCTGACAGTTTGGATCCATGGCTTCGTGGGATCTGCGCCACACTCGAACCCTACCATCAGCTCTACCAACTGAAATCGTGACCTCATCGGACCAGGCCACGGTTTTCCATTCATCTTAGGACCAACTGATATGCTCACGTGCCCACGAGAGTCGCTGCAAGTGATGTCGTTCTGTCAGTAAAGGCACTCGAGTCGGTCTTCTTGCTGGAATAGCCCAAGAAAGCCAAATTTCTTCTTTCTGTACAGTTCTAACAGACAAGTCCCTTGTACGTCCCAATATTGATTTCTGTGGTTATTTGACGCAGTGTTGCTTGTCTGTTAGAATTTACGACTCTTGCAGACGTCGCCGGTCTCGGTCGTTAAGTGCAGGAAGTGGTCGACCACTGCGTTGTCCATGGTGGGATGTTATGCCTGAAATTTCATACTCTCGGCACACTCTTGACACAGTGGATCTGGGAATGTTGAATTCCCCTAATGATTTCCGAAATGGCATGACCCATGCGTCTAGCTCCAACTAACATTCCGCGTTCAAAGTCTGTTATTCCCGTCATCACGTCAAAACCTCTTCACATGAATAACTTTGAACAGAAATGAAAGCTCTAAGCGAAAGCACTGCGCATTTATACCTGTTCTACGCGATGCTACTGCCATCTGAAAATTTCCATATTGCTATCCCATAACTTTGTCACTATATATATGCATTCGCTTTAAACAAAAATTAGTGTCCTATGAACCTGAAAGTGGTCCTCTTCTTCTTCTGTTATACCGAAAGTCTAATATAGGCCGAAATATTACAATGTAAAGAGAAAACAAATTATCAAATTAATTAAAATTGATGACGTTCGAATTTTAATGATTCCTTTTACGCATCATAATGCTAGATGGTTCGGTTTGGTTTCGGCTTGGTTTGGTTCGGTTCGTCTTGTGCACACCAGGGGCTAAGCAGACTGGGACCTACAGTTTAAAGCGAAAATTCGATCCATGCCATCGCCCGGATTTTAACCTGGAGCCTGTGATATCAAAGCTCAGAGTTAATTAAACCAAATGAGCAGATCTCATTAGGAAACTTAATGCATCAAAATCAACAAAATTGTTTTCAGTAAAATAGTACAAAAACTGAATTTTAATTTTATTTTTAATTTTAATTTCTTTTGTTAAACATTGCCATTAGGATATTGTTTTTTTCCTTAAAAATGTTTTATCAAGTTGATGAGTTGAAAAAAATAAATTCTAAACTAAAAGATATTCCGACAATCTAATAGATCAGTTCTGTATTCTTAATTTGCAGTCCATTTTTATTTTTAAGGAAATACCAAATCTTTTGCTTTAACCTACAAAAATCCTCAAAATGTATCAAAGAGATATCGCCCAAGCTATCGACACTGTGTTTAGGTTTTATTCTTTTTTTTTCCCGAAAAGAGCCTCTCTATTCCAGGACTCTTTTCTCCAGCCCAGACGAATCGAGGCATCGCCAAGTTTTCCATGGCGAGCTAAAAGGATAGGAAGGACCTTAATTGTTTCCGTATTGCCTGCTTCCTAGATTGGGAAGAAGAGAGATGAATCTTTTTTGACCCCGTCTCGTGAGATAGAATAAAAAAAAATCCAGTTTCATCTTCTGAAAGAAAATAGATTTCGGAGCCATTTATCAAAGTGGCCTCTTTTTGTCTCGAGTTTTTAGACGAAACCGGGCTTCAATATTTCCTGAAATGGAGGGCGATAAAATATTGATGCGGGTTTATTGTCCTCGCCAACATAGTTACTGAAATACTGCTGGATCAATATAGGCTGTGTATCGTGAAAATTTAAAAAAAGATCTAAGTTTGTTTTTTAAGAAGTTCTATGGAGTATTCTCAAGATATTCAATGCAAACATTCAAATATATTTTTTATTGGAATTATTATACGTTTATTCTTCAAAATTCTTAACTTTACTTAATTCACAACGTATCATTCTTTTATATTCAATATGACCATTGTGCAATGTAAAAGTTACAGTGTGGGCATGTCTTGGAGAAGTGTTTGGCATTGTTGACGCATAAATCTTTAACAGACTGCTCAAGGAGCATAAATTAAAAAGGACTACTTAAATTTTACTTAATTATTATATCACTCTTATTTTCCATATATAAGATGGGTTTATTATTGTACTAGATGTAAAATCAATCAATGTAATAGATTTAAAAGATTTAAAAAGTTGGCAGCGACATGACTTGGCGAGGTGTTAGGGATCGTTGACGGATAAATCTTTAACAGAATGCCTCAAGGAGCATAAATTAAAAAAGGACTACGTAATTTATTATGTATCACCCTTATATTCCATATAAGATGTATTATTATTGTACTAGATGTAAAATCAATCAATGTAATAGATTTAAAAAGATTTAAAGTTGGCAGCGACATGACTTGGCGAGGTGTTTGGGATCGTTGACGGATAAATCTTTAACAGACTGCTCAAGGAGCACGAGAAAGTACTTAATTAATAGGTACTTTTATATACTTTTGTTCTTCAAAATACTTAACTTTGCTTAATTCATTACATATCACTGTTATATTCAATATACCCATTGTACAATGTAAGAAATTTAAAAGTTCGGTTGCATGGATTATGATTTTTGGTATTGTAGGCGATTAACTTTACGAAGTTGCTACAACACACAGCTTAACGGGAACGAGAAATTATCATGAACCTGAAAGCGGCCTTGTTCTTCTTCTGTTATAGGTCTAAAATAGGCCGAGACGTTACGATGTGAAGAAAAAAATTATAAAATTAACAAAAAATTTATGACGTTCGAAGTTTTAACACTGCCTTTTATACATGCTAGGATGATTAATGCTATGTACTATTGTGTAAATTTTTATATTAAACTGTATGAAAAACATCTCTTTAGGAAACTTAATTCTCATCGTCTTACTGAAAACAATATTATCAATGTTTCAACAATATTGTTTCAGTAAGACGTGCCAAAAATGAAATTTTAATTTTAATTTTGCTTTTTTAAACATTGCGCTTATGATATTCTTTTTTGCCCTTAAAGACAATGTTTCATTAAGTAAACGAGGTGAAAAAAATTTATTCTAAACTAAAAACATTCTGCAATCTAATAGAATAGCCCGCATTGTTAATTCCAATAAATTTATTTTTAAGGAAAAACCAAATATTTTTGCTTAACCTTACAAAATCTTCAAAATGTATATCGCTCCAACTATTGGCACTGTGTTTAGGTGTTATTTGTTTTTCTCCGAAAAGAGTTCTCATTCATTGCTAGGTTCTTTCTCCAGCCCAGACGAATCGAAGCATCGCCACGTTCTCTATGGCGAGCAAGGATAGGGAAGGACCTTAATTGTTTCCGGATTGCCCGCTTCCCAGGGTTGGGGAAGAAGAGAGATGAATCTTTTCTGACCCTGTCTTCCCGTGTGAGAGAGGAAAAGAAATTCAGTTTCATCTCTCATAAAAGAAAATAGATTTTGTTTTTCATTTATCAAAGTGGCTTTCTTTTTTGTCTTGAATTTTTAGGCGAAAACGGGCTTCACTCTTCCCTCAAATGGAAGGCGATAAATATTGATGTAGGATTATTGCCCCTCGCCGATATAGTTACTGATATGACTGAGGGATCTATATAGGGGAGTGTTTTGTGGAGCATTTAAAATATATTTAACTTTGTTCTGCCAGATATTTTAAGAAATATATTTTTCAATATATTCCGTGTAAACATGCAATTTTAACTTTGTATATTTTAGTTTTTCAAAATAATTAACTTTATTTTATTCAGTACATATTACTTTAGCTTAATATGCCTATTGTACAAAGAAAAAAATTTAAAAGTTGGCGGTTGCATGGCTTGAAGTGAGTTATTTGGCATTGTTGGCGGCGAATAAATTTTTTTGCCAAGTTGCTATAACAGATTGACACTAACATAAACGAGAAAATATCTCGAACCTGAAATTGGCCTTATTCTTCTGTACAGGTCTAGAATAGACCAAGTTATGTGAAGAAAAATATAAAATTAATGAATATTAATGATGTTCGAACTTTAACTCTGCCTTTATACATGCTGGATGGTTATATGATATGAACTATTGTATATATTTTAATATTAAATTGTATAAACACACCTCATTAGAAACTTAGCAGTAATACCTCAGTAGAAATATTAACAATACTGTTTTCAGTAAGACGTGCATAAATGTATTTAAATTTTAGTTTCAGTTTTTAAAGCATTGCTTTTAAACTATTTTTTTTATCTTAAAGGCAATGATTTATCAAGTTGATGAGGTGAAAAATCTATTTTAAGCTAAAAGATACCTGACAATCTAGGAGATTAGCCTGCATTGTTAATTTCAATCAATCAACTTTTATTTTTAAGGAAATACCAATTCTTTTCGCTCACAAAATCTCCAAAATGCATCAAAGCGATATCGCCCCAGCTATTGACATTGTGTTTAGGTTTTATCTTTTTTCTCCAGAAAAAGAGCCCCCTCTATTCATTAGGGCTCCTCTCTCCAACTCAAACGAATCGAAGCACCGCCACGTTTTCTATGGCGAGCAAGGATAGAAAGAACCTTAATTGTTTCCGGATTGCCCGCTTCCCAGAGTTGGGAAAAGAGAGAGATGAATCTTTTCACCCCGTCTTCGTGAGAAAAAATTCAGTTTCATCTCCTAAAAGAAAATTGCATTTCGGAGCCATTTATCAAAGTGGTCTTCTTTGTCTTCAGTTTTTAGACGAAAACGGGCTTCAATATTTCCTGAAATAGATGGCGATAAATATTGATGCAGGCTTATTGTCCTCGCCAATATTAGTTACTGAAATACTAATGGATCAATGTAGGGAGTGTTTTGTGAAAGATTTTAAAGTAGATATAAGTTTACCCTTCCACAGATTCTAAGAAATATTTTTTTCAAAATATTCCGTGTTAAACCTGCAATTTTAACTTTTGTATATTTTGGTTCTTCAAAATAATTAAATTTATTTAATTCATTACGTGCCACTCTTTGTATTCAATATGCCCGTTGTACAAAGTATGAAATATAAAAGTTGGCGTTTGAATGGCTTGGGAGGTGATTGGCATTGTTGGCGAATAAATTCAGTATTTCCTGAAATGGATGGCGATAAATATTGATGCAGGCTCATTGTCCTCTCCAATTTAGTTACTGAAAAACTGATGGATCAGTTTAGGAGTGTTTTTGGAAAAAAAATTTAAAAATAGATTTAAGTTTATTTTTCCAGTGATTCCAAGAAATATTCTTTTCAAGATATTCCATGTAATTTTACCTTTTGTATATTTTGGTTCTTAAAAATAATTAACTTTATTTAATTCATTACGCATCACTCTTACTATAACAGACTGCTCAACGGTAACGAGAAAATATCAAGAACCTGAAAGTGGTCCACTTTTTCTTCTTCTTCTGTTATAGATCTAGAATAGGCCGTGAGGTTACAATGTAAACAAAACTATAAAAAAGAGTCAAATTATTGCTGTTCGAATTCTATTACTGCCTTTTATGCATCTTAATGCTAGGATGGGTAATGCTATGAACTATTACACACATTTTGATATTAAACTGTATGTGCAGACCTTATTAGGAAACTTAATGTAGAAAAATTAGCAAATTTAATTTCAGTAAATAGTGCAAAGAATGATTTTAATTTTAATTTTATAATTCTAATTTTTTTTAAACGTTGTTTTTACCTTAAAGCAATGTTTTATCAAGTTGATGAGGTCAGAAAATATACTATGAATAAAAAATATTATGACAATCTAATAGATTATCCTGCATTGTTAATTTCAAAAAAATTTATTTTATAAAGAAAGACCAAATCTTTGGCTAAACTCACAAAATCTTCAAAATGTATCAAAAAAGATATCGCCCTAGCTATTGACATTGTGTTTAGGTTCTATTTATTTTTCTCCGAAAAGAATTTCTCCTCCCTCTATTTATTAAGTATCTTTTTTCCTCCAACCCAGACGAATCGAAGCATCGCCACGTTTTCTATGTAGAGCAAGGATAGGAAAGATCTTAATTGTTTCCGGATTGCCCTGCTTCAGAGTTGGGGAAAGAGAGAGATAAATCTTTTTCTGACCCCGTCTTCGTGTGAGAGAAGACAAAAGATTCAGTTTCAACTCCTAAAAGAAAATAGGATTTTGGAGCCATTTATCAAAGCGGCCTTCTTTTGTCTCGAGTTTTCAGACGAAACCGGGCTTCAATATTTCCTGAAATGGAGGGCGATAAATATTGATGCAAGCTTATATTGTCTTCTCAAATATAGTTATATTGAAATGCTCACCGATCAATATAGGCTGTGTTTGTGAAAAATTTAAAGTAGATCTAAGTTTATTCTTCCAAATATTCTAAGGAATATTATATTAAAGATATTTCATGCAAACATGCAAATATTTTTTTTTTTTTTACATATTTTCCTTCTTCGCAATACTTAACTTTACTTAATCCATTACGTATCACTCTTATATTCAACATGCTCATTGTGCAATGTAAGAGATTTAAAATTTGGCGGTGGCAAAGCTTTGCCGCGGTGTTTGGCATCATTGGTGAATAAATATTTAGCAGACTGCTTGAAGAACACGAGAAAGTATTTAGGTAATGGGTTCTTTCAAATATTTTTCTTCAAAATAATTAATTCATAACGTATCCCTCTTATATTAATATACCCAGCGTGCAATGTAACATATTAATTGGGTAGTGACATGGCTTTTAGGAGGTTTTAGGCATTGTTGGCGTAAATGCTATAATAGACTGTTGCTATAATAGACTGATCAACGTGATCGAGAAAATATTATGAACAAGAAAGTGGCCTTCTTCTGGTATAGGTCTGGATAGGCCGAGACGTTAACATGCGAAGAAAAAAAATTATAAGATTAATGAAAATTAATGGCATTCGAAGTTTGACACTGCTTTTTATAGATGTTAGGATGGTTAATGCTATGTACTATTATATGCATTTTAATATTAAACGATGTAAACACACCTCATTATGAAACTTAATGTAAAAAAATATTAACAATATTGTTTACAGTAAGACGTGCAAAAAATGGACTTTAATTGTCTTATTTTTTTTAAAACAATACTTTTAAGGTATTTTTTTTTTTTTTACCTTAAAGGCAATGTTTTTTCAAGTTGATGAGGTACTCTTATAATCTAATAGATTACCCTGCATTGTTAATTTCAATCAATTTTCTTTTTTAAGGAAAGACCAAATCTTTTCTTAACCTTACAAAATCTTCAAAATGTTTTAAAGATATATCGCCCAGCTATTGACACTGTGTTTAGGTTTTATTTATTTTTTCTCCGAAAAGAGCCCCTCTATCCATTATGACTCTTTCTCTCCAACCCAGACGAATCGTAGCATCGCCACGCTTTCCATGGCGAGCAAGGATAGGAAGGACCCTAATTATTTCGGATTGCCCATTTCCCGGAGTTGGGGAAGAAGAGAGATGAATCTTTTTCTGACCCCGTCTCCGTGAGAGAGAGGGAAAAAAAATTCAGCTTCATCTCCTAAAGAAAATAGGATTTCAGAGCCATTTATCAAAGCGGCCTTCTTTTTGTCTCTGGTTTTTAGACGAAAACGGACTGCAATACTTCCTGAAATGGAGGGCGATAAATATTGATGCAGGCTTATTGTCTTCTCCAATATAGTTGGAAAAGGATATTGAAATACTGATGGAAGAATATATGAAGTTCTTCCTGAAAATTTAAAATAGATTTAAGTTTATGCTTCTAGATATTCTAAGAAGTATTATTTTCAAGAAATTTTTTGTTTCTTCGAAATACTTAACTTCACTTAATTCATAACGTATCACTCTTATATTCAATATGACTATTGCACGATATAGAGGTTGGCAGGGACATGTCTTGGTATGTGTATGACATCGTTGGCAGATAAATCTTTAACAGAAGGCTCAAAGAGTACGGATAAGTGTTTAATTTGACTTGTGCCTAGGGAAAGAAAACGAAAGTTATGACTATTGATCAGAAACCCTTGCCGGACAGCTATAAAAGGACCAAAAAGATGATAATTGGAAGTAACTAAGGTAAACCGTTTAAAAAAAATTGGTACACTGATATTTGTAATCTTTTTCTTATTATTATTTCTAATGACAGGTACAAAAGACACAATTGGAGCCATGCAGAATAAAACAAATAGAATAAAAAAATATGTAAACTCAGCAAATTGATACAGAAGAAAAATCTATGAACTGATTGTATCCTAGCCTCCCAATATCGCTCCCACAATGATGAGGCAGACAGCGGAGTACAGCATTAAAGGTGAGCCCAGACCATAAGTTCCAGAAGGTTACAACGCCTATAGCAATGATCTTCAAGAACATTTATGTTGTGCAAATGTCTAGCAGGGCCATCGTGGTCAGTTACGAGACGAAATTCCGCAACTGCCTTCATCCTAGGCCAGTCAGTGTTCCATCAAGACTTTTGAGAATTTCTGCCCAAAAGCTGTTCTTGAGGTTGATTTAATGAACAACCTTACAATGCTGAAAAGGTACTTCATCATCGAAAGCAAATTGTAGTTCTTTGTATTCTATTAACAATTATTCTAAAAGAAAATCTTTTTCTATTTTCCTGCTTTGATTGAAAATTATATTTTTAATAAAAATCTGTTTTAAGTAAACTATTACAAATAATAGGCAAACGTGTAATGTAATAATAGTAACAACCGTGTCTTAATATAATAATACAATATGGCAAACAGGATCATTAACTTCATTTTCGATTTAGCCGCTCAATTTCTTCAATCATAGTGTTATAGGCCATATTCTATTTCAGAAAATGTCAGTACGATATTCATGTGCAGGCTTACTGTGGTGGCATTTTATTCTTCTTAATACATCTTATACAATTTTACATCTACTACAAATTTGACAATGAATAGTTTTAATAATAGTTAGAAAGGGTTTTTAATAAAACGTTTATTCTTTATTCGTGAGAATTGAATTCAGAAAAACTACAATTTTGAAAATTTTGCCATTTTTATTATTTTTACCTTATTTATCTTATCTTCATTTCTTTATATCTTATTTAATGAACTAGAATTTCTGGATTACCTCACATTTTTCAAAAAAAAAAAAAATTTTCAGTAACAGATAAAAATCAAGACTACATCAAACGATATTCCATTATGTTTGGACAAGTTCTTTTGATTACGTTTTATCTAATATTTTTAACCAGAAATATTTCAAGCTACCATTGAACTAAAACATATTTTCGTAACGGTTTGAAGTGGCAAAAATTTTTATAAAGTTTTTTTTCTAAAAGCCAATTCCATAAAGGAGTAAAAAAGAAATTATTAAAAAGTATATTATTTAAAATCATATTTATTTAAATTATATATGAATAATTATTATAATATTACATTTATATTCTAAAAATCATATTATCATATATTATGTTATTTGTAAAATATATTAAAATAAATACTCATATCATATATTATTTTAATTAATAACATTTATTCATGTTACTGAATATCATTTTTCTTGAAAATAATTTATGAAGCTTTTGTTTCTTGTATATTGCAATAATGCATTTGCTTTCCAAAATTTATGAAACCTAATCTGCAAGTAGAAAATAAAATATCATTTATTAATTAAATTATGATGAAAATGTAATAAAGTTATTTTTACAATAAAAATATAATGTTATTATATTTTCACTGCAAAAATAAGATTCAAATTTCATTAAATTGAAAATTTATTAGGGAAGATATCTGATATGATTAAAATTCGGTATCAAAATAGTTATTTTTAATTCAATTATTTAAAGAACTTTATTTATTAAAATGAAGCAAAATAATAAGCCATCATAACATTATTTGTGATAATACTATTCACTTAAACTGAATACTTAGTTTGTTTTATTTTGGGTTGTCCGGAAACTATCTGTGCACCTTTAAATATTTATTAAAAACACACATGGATGATTTTTTTTTCAATATATTTAAATGAAAGTTTGTTTTGTTGATGTTTAGAACTTTCTAACGTGTGAACAATAGTTGGTGGACAACACACGTTAAGTCTTTTAAATTTTTTTCAAGACTTGGCGATTCTGCATCATTTTTATTCGGTTTAATATAAAACATTGCTTACCAATCTCAATTCTTGGCGCGGCCTGAAGGCCAATTGGCTAGCGCTCTGGTATTTGGTACCACGAGCTTCAAGGTCGAGATCCTGGCGTGGAATGGATGTTTTGTTAGTGGTTCGAAATCCACGTTAAACTGTAGGTCCCTGTCTATTTAGCTAAAGTGTGCACAAAAATGACCGTAGAGCGACAAACCAAACCAATTCATGGTACTAGTGTATGGAAAAGTCGGATTACAGTGGACACGAAACTGTCGATTTACCATTGCTTCTCAGAATCTATTTAAAAATTCTTACTGAATGTGTTGGTGTGACTAATAATGTACACCTTGAAATGTTGTAAAATCTGTCAAAAAAACCTTCTAGATATGTTAACTGCAAAAAAAAATCTTTTGTACATGTTTTGTAATGAATATATAAAAGAGCAAAATATTTTCTGACACTCTATACGTTCAACGCTGCTGTTACGGCGTATGAAGTTGTTATTTCGGTAAAAATCAAATTGTGGGTTTTTTATTCAACTTTAAACCCTTAAATTAATAAAGCCTTATCCTAGAAAAAACTAGTTACACCGTCAACCCATCACACACATTAACCAATATGAATTCCAATGACCCATACCACAAATAAACTTACAAGTTCAAATGCCTTCAGAGACTTATATAATTGGAAAAGGAAACATACATGAAATAATTTACAAACAAATTTCCTGTTTTTAAATATACACAAAGTGGATTTATTAGTATTTACAATTTAGGTTGGAACAAATCAAATAATTAGTCATAACTTAGTAAAAGTGAATTTTTAAAATGCATTAACCAAATATATTATATACACATTAACACAATAACAATTACTAATTAAAAAATGTGATTATCCTACATCACAGTATTCTGTTCGGAAACGCATTCCATCCATAAATATTCGAGCACAGATGACTGAAATCTTAACTGTCGCTCTCGACCATCTGGTATTTTGAAATATCGCATAACCCCCGCCAATTAAAAATACAGCCCAGAAATATCACTTTCAACCGCAGTTGTGGCAAACGACCTGCAACCACCGGAAACGGGTCATCCCTTTAAAAAGATCGGATTCGCATCCGGTAAGGGCTAGGGCAGGGATGGGCAAACTACGGCCCGCCGGAAAGTTCTATCCGGCCCGCGGATAGAATTTTAATTTGCCGGTCCAAGGCAAAATTGAAAAGAAATATATATATTTATATATTATACATCCATATCCTTTTCTACTTTGATTAAATATTATTATTTTTATCTTATTTCTCGAGGTTAAACGCAATATCCCCAGTAAATGAAGAGAAGTTTAAGAATTATGAAGATATCTTGAAAAAACTGCATTTTGAGTTCGAACTCAGATTTCAAGATTTCAGTACCATTCAAACAGAATTGGATATTTTTACCATGCCTTTCAATGTAAATTGTGAAGCAATGAGGTCAGATTTGCAGGTTGAATGAATTGAGTTGCAATCTAACAATCATCTCAATCAGTTGTTTCTAAATAAGACAAAGTTAGAGTTTTACAAATCATTATAGAAAGTAAGTTTCCCAAATTTAATATCTCGCGTCCAGAAAATCAGTGCTATGTTTGCTTCATCTTATATATGTGAACAAGTGTTTTCAACTATGAACCTTAGAAAGAATTATTTCAGAAATAGACTGCAGATGAGCATTTAGCCTCGTTCCTTAGAATCATTACATCTCACTTCGAACCTTAATGTACGGAACTTTTAAAAATGAAATCGCAATTTCATTCATATCATTAATATATTTAAGTTGTAATATTTGTATATTGTTTTAAAAATTTTAGAAAATTTATGTTGTCGCGCCATAAACATTATTTTTTCGATTTTCGGCCAGCGACAGAAAAAGTTTGCCCATCCCTGGGCTAGGGAAGCACATACACACCCATCCAAGAGACATCATAAAAAATTACTGTCACAACACCAGTATAACATAAAAATTACATACAATTTTTACTTTTTAATACAAAAAAAAATATTTATAAGTGTATATTGACACCATTATCAGAAACCTGTTCATTTTGTGCTAAATGCCAAATAAACGTACTAAATCAAGTCATAAAATAAATATCAAGTATCAAAATATCAAGTCATAAAATAAACATAATAGTGAATGCCGGTATTAATTTTCCAGGTAAAAAGATATTGCCCGAAATAAAAACACTAGGATGCACATCAGAAAAATCAATAATTTATCGGAATAGTTATTTAAAAAATATATATATTTCAATTCTTATTTACTATCAATAACAATTCTGAAAAATTACAATAAGTAGCAGTAAAAATAATCATGATATTAAAGAAATTACAAATTTCTCTGCATAATTACAATATTGTAGACCTCAAAGAAATTGACGGAATATTGATAGAAATATTTTGAGGTTGCAAAATTGGCGACTCTTAGGGTTACTGTATACTATATTTCAACCGTTATTTCTTCCGAAAAAAACATCGTTTTAAAACATCAATTCAAACCACTTGTCATTTAATAGAAAAAATCATAGATTTCTACATTATTTTGGTTTAAAAGATTAAGCTTCAGCATTGAAATTTCAAAACCTTCAGAAAAAAAGATGAATAAACATCCCCAAAAACATTTGAAAATAAACACCTGGAGGTAAAAATATATTGCTTGCATAAAAAAAAGATACTTTTTGAATACCGTTTTCCAGAAAATGGTTTGATATACATATATTGTTGTCAAAAAACACATATATAAAAATAAATGGAAAGAGAATGTCAAAGCAGAAAATTTATAAAATCCTTTCTTTCAAAATATTCGAGAATAATCTAAGACCACATCTTGTTTTTGATGGCGCATTTTTAAATTTTGAGGCGTCTTTCTTCAGCATTTAAACACGTAATCTATGCAATATTTTAAAAGTTTATTTTACAAATATTATGATGATAACATTTTATGGAATTGTAGTCACGTCTAAGTCCATAATATCAAACATAAAAAGTATCTTAATCTCCCACTCGCTTTTGTGGACAAATATGTTATATATATATAAATGTATAGTATTGTATATATACATAAATATTCATCTGCAAAAAAAAAAAGATGGATAGGTATAAGTATATATATATATATATATATATATAGAAAGGGACTCATGGCCGAGTGTCGGACGCTCTAGCGCCTCTGTACCCCAGGTTCCAGAGGTTCAAATCTGAGAGTGCCACCATGGTTACTGACGGTTATAATTCCATCAGTGGTTCGCATTTCACTTTAAACTGTAGAGATCAAGATCTAATATGAACGTAGAGTGTTGTGGGGTTGTGTTATTCACGTCCGTTGCATATCTTCAACCTACACGTGCCCCCCGGGGTAATGCTAAATGAGTAACAGCTGTACAGCCCTTACTTATGGCAAGTTTAACTATCTCTGTATTGCCAGATGCATTAGAACAACAATATATATATATATATATATATATATATATATAGATAGATAGATAGATAGATAGATAGATAGATATACATAAATTCTAAGCTTTCAGCTTAGCTAATACCTTTCTTGAATATTCTTAAACATAACCTGTATACTTTTATTCATAAACATGAATGTTTGTATATATGTATGTATGGTATGCCAACTTAAAACTATTGTAACTTAAACATCATAACAATTAGAAACCAATTTTATTCTATTAATTTATTTTTTTATCTGGTGCATAGCGAAAAAGTTATCGAAAATTCTAATTATTTCTTTTTCTAATTGAATAAAAAAAAGTACTTTCTTATTTCAAAATTGCGCTTTTAAAAATTCGTTGGAAATCGTCTTCTTTTGTTAGTATGTTATTTAAAATTAAACCCACTGTCAAATGAAATTAATCATTCGGAAACAACAATGCATCTAAACTGATTGTAGCAAGGGATTTTTTAACTAATTAAATTAAAGATAATTGTTTCAAATGTTCAATTTCTAAATAAATATATCAATTAATGATTATCGTTATTATTATTTTTTTTCGCTAATTATTTGTTATCGTCTTTCATTATTATTGTTTATTGCTTGGAATTTTTTTAGATTTTAATTGTTAATTGGTTCAATATTGAAAATAATGCTATCGTGTTCTTTGTTGAAATATATCTTTTCTTTCAAATATTTTTTTTCTATCTCTCATTATATATATATATATATATATATATATACCTTATATAATAACGAAAAAAATTACCAATATAAACGAATAAATTCTTTTTTATAAAAAGAAAAACAATTTTCTGTTATCGGGCGCTATCTGGTGGCTTGATTGGTTAATTCTTTCAAACATTCAATTTCTGTATGCTATTGTAATAATTTTAATTGTAAATGCTATTAAAAATGCTATAATAAATGCTATTGTTAAATGCTATTTGTAATAATTTTAAATGAGCCCTGATGGCCGAGTGACTAGCGCTCTGACGCTCAGTGCCACAGGGTTCGAATCCCAACAGTGCCATGGATGTTTGTAGTGGTTTGATCAATTTAAACTACAGGTCCTGCCTAATACGACTGTTAGGCTTTTTTAAAGCGTAGGGCTGTCAGCCATGCGTAACAAAACATCTCTTTGTCTAGAAATTTGCTTTAGTAGCTAGGCTTTGGCCCACCAAGGGGCAACAAGTTATTGAACTAAATAAAGCAATTAAGTTTTACAAAGCTAAAACATATGATATTAGCCCACGAATTGAATTGAAAGTGTTAAGTGTAAGTACTTTTCTAAGTATTTTAAAAAATATAATTTTTTGCTATAAAATCTAAAAAACACTCAAATCTAATTTATAACTTAAACGAGAATATGAAAATGGGGAGAGACAGAGAATTAACCCGTGACAGATATCCTGTAAATTAATTTACATGACAATGCTTTAGTAATTTGCAAAAATTTATTATACAAAGTTGCAATCACTAAATACCTATTAAGTAATTTTTAATTCGTAAAATGTATTCTTATGTTAATTTCTAATTAATTTCAACTTTTAAGGTGTATCTTTTATGTTTAATTCTTCAATAATAATTAATTATGAAGTACAAAGCCTTTCTGAATAATTTTTAGTACAGAAATTGGACAAAAAGAATTTATTATCCATTAATTTGATTAGGTTTTGGAGTAAAATTAAGGCAATTTCTCTTTTTTTTTTTTCGCATCTATCTCCGCAAAGAATAATTTATAAAACCCTAAGGCGTAAAAGCCGTTGTCTCTGCAAAAAAGGTTTCTCAGGTTGAGTTGACAGCAGGATTTAAAAAAAAAAGGAAATTGTTTGTCCTTTTTGTGAAAGGAAAAGGAAGGCGTTAATAAATTGTGCTTTTTTTAACTTAATTTATTTATTTACCTGCTTCTTTGTGAAACTAGAGGTTAGAAAAATATAAAAAATATTAATTAAAGAGATTCTTTTTAAAATAATAAAAAGGCAACATTTTTAGCTTATTGAGTTATGGGAAATAAAAACTTTTTGGATAGAACTGATAGAATGTAATAAAATGAATAATTAGAATGTATAAAAATTAAAATAAAAAAATTATACATTAAAAAATAAAAATACATAAAAATTAAATATATCCAGTGGCAATGAAATAACTTCAATCTGTTATATTCAACTATCGATATTTTCTTATCAGTAAAATTTTAGTAATGATCATAATTAGTTTGTTTTTACAATGACAGGATTCGTGTTCTTTATATACAATGTACAACCTAAATCGTCACTCTCACTTTTATTTTAGACGCGTACTGGCAATTATAAATATCTTGCAAATGATGTTTATACTTATGTTAGTATTTTTTGTTTAAAAATTCCATGTCGAAGAAAATAAAATTCTAAGTTTTTTTATACAGTCCCCGTTCCCTATAACTAAGTTTAGTAAAAATTGTTGTTTGTTTCTTATCCCACATGGCTGGCCAATCCCACGAGCCCACACGTACTCATGATTGAAGGGGAAGGAAGCAGCTTCTGTTGTGATGGAGCACCCGTAGGGTAGAAGACTGACTTTGGCTCCGTGACGCTCTTGCCAGTCATTTTTAGACCGGACCTACGGCTTAAAGATTCGAACCACTACAAACATCCATGGCACCGCCGGGTTCGAACCCGAAACCCTGTGACTACCGAGCGCCAGAGCGCTAGACACGGCCATTCAGGTCCCAAATTTGTGAATGCCAACGGCACGCGGTGTTGCCAGGTGGTCACCACCCAAACTGACCGCGCCCAATGATGCTTGACTTCGGTGATCTAACGAGAACCGGTATTTAGTAAAAAATTTATACTAATAAACGAAAACACAGAAAATTTTATTACATTTATTTATTTTTATATTATTTGTGTGACAAAAATTGACTGAAATATTTAATGTCAAGTTTGGAATTTTTCCAACTTAATAGGGGTTGGTTATATAAATAATTAAAATTTCGCATTGAATGTAGAGATAAAACTCTAACAACAAACGTCACTCTGACCATTGGTGCATCTGTAGTAAAGAGGACTTGACATGCCCATTGAACTCAATACCATTGTTGCGGCTCCAGTGACAAAACACATAATTTTTAGAAGTTTAATTCTGAATGGAAGCAATAAATTGTTCAAATGTCATGGACAATTTATTTCGTTCACTGACTTTTGTTGTTTTATTTATTTATTAACTAAGATTGTTTTTAAAACTCGTCTAAAATCTCTACAATTACTTGGTGATAGTGAGCAATTTATTTTTATATAACAAGTAATATAAAAAAAAAAATTTAAGTCAATTCCTACTTTTTTCCCCTACATTGCACAAAGTCCTTTATAAATACTTTTTATTCATTTTTTAAGTTTATCTGCCTCCATCTATTGCTAGATATATGCAACTTATATCTAAATAAAAAACTAAAATTAATTAATTAAATTTAATGAATGAATTAATATTTGAAAAAAACTGTATTAACATCCAGTGTCTCCACTACAAGTTCAAAAAAAAATGCATTTGAACTTGATTGGATGAATAAAAGTATTTCATGAAAGATTGAAAATTTGAACAAGATATACACTGAAGTGACAAAAGTCATGGGATACCTCTTAATATCGTGTCGGCCCTCCTTTCGCCCGGCGAAGTGCAGCAACTCGACGTTGCATGGACTCAACAAGTCGTTGGAAGTCTTTTGCAGGAATATTGAGCCATGCTGTCTCGATAGACGTCCATAATTGTGAAAGCGTTGATGGTGCAGGATTTTGGGCACGAACAGACCTCTAGATGATGTCCCATAAATGCTCGATGGGATTCATGTCGGGCGATCTAGGTGGCCAGATCATTCGTTGGAATTGTCCAGAATGTTCTTCAAACCAATCGCGAACAGTTGTGGTCCGGTGACATGGCGCATTGTCATCCATAAAAATCCCATCGTTGTTTGGGTACATGAAGTCCATAAATGGCTGCAAGTGATCTCAAGTAGCTGAACATGAGCATTTCCAGTCAATGTTCGGTCCAGTCGCACCAGAGGACGAAGTCCATGCCGAAAAACAGCCCCACACCGTTTCGGAGCCACCACCAGCTGAACAGTGCCTTGCTGACAGTTTGGGTCCATGGCTTCGTGGGTCTGCGCCACACTCGAACCCTACCATCAGCTCTTACCAACTGAAATCGTGACTCATCGGACCAGGCCACGGTTTTCCATTCATCTAGGGACCAACCGATATGCTCACGTGCCCACGAGAGTCGCTGCAAGCGATGTCGTTCTGTCAGTAAAGGCACTCGAGTCGGTCTTCTGCTGGAATAGCCCAAGAAAACCAAATTTCTCCGCACAGTTCTAACAGACAAGTCCCTTGTGCGTCCCACATTGATTTCTGCGGTTATTTGACGCAGTGTTGCTTGTCTGTTAGAATTTACGACTCTTTGCAGACGTCGCCGGTCTCCGGTCGTTAAGTGCAGGCGGTCGACCACTGCACTGTCCATGGTGGGGATATTATGCTTGAAATTTCATACTCTCGGCACACTCTTGACACAGTGGATCTGGGAATGTTGAAGGCCCTAACGATTTCCGAAATGGCATGACCCATGCGTATAGCTCCAACTA
Source organism: Caerostris extrusa (assembly GCA_021605095.1). Classification (NCBI taxonomy): domain Eukaryota; kingdom Metazoa; phylum Arthropoda; class Arachnida; order Araneae; family Araneidae; genus Caerostris; species Caerostris extrusa. Next base: position 21,459 of record BPLR01015583.1, read on the forward strand.
ACATTCCGCGTTCAAAGTCTGTTAATTCCGTCGTGCGGTCATCATCACGTCAGAACCTCTTTTCACATGAATAACTTGAACAGAAATGAAAGCTCTGCGAAAGCACTGCGCATTTATACCTGTTCTACGCGATGCTGCCTTCTGAAAATTTGCATATTGCTATCCCATGACTTTTGTCACTTCAGTGTATATAGGGAGAGTGTGACCTAATAGAAGGAATTGAAAAATGGACATGTGTGTATGTATATGTTCCAGTACGATTTAAAATGGAGGAATATGGATCATCGTCCAGAGGGACAGATCATTCTTGAGAGTGGACCGCATCTATGTTTCAAAAAGTGTCATGGTAGAATTGTCAAACAAGACATCAAAGGCGAGTAGCAATGCTCGTGATGCTGCGAGAATACGGAATGCTACATGAGCGTTGGCTCAAATGGAACATGACCTCCAATAGTTGCTTAAGGGTATGTGGATGTATATGTGTATATATATATATATATATATATGTGTGTGTGTGTGTGTGCGTGTGCGTGTGTGTGTGTGTGTGTGTGTGTGTGTGTGTGTGTGCGTGTGTGTGTGTGTGCGTGTGTGTGTGTGGGGTGTGTGTGTGTGTGTGTGTGCAATCCCAAGCCAAAATGTGAGACGAATCCCTTTTTCAATTCCTACTATTAGCTCACACTTTCCCTATATGTATCTTGTTCAAATTTTCAATCGTTAATAAAATACTTTTTATTCATCCACACAAGTTCAAATACATTTTTTTTATTGTAGTGTATGACATTTGATGTCAAAACAGATTTTCAAATATTAATTCCTTAATTAAATTTAATTCATTAATTTGGGGTTTTTTTTAGATTTAACTTGCATGTATCTACCAATAGATGGTGCCAGATGTAAGAGGAAAATTTCAACTTTATTTGTAAAGGACTTTCTGCAATAAAGTGAAAAAAATTATGAATTGACTTTTTTTTTTATATATTACTTGTTTTATTCAAATTGGTAAATTCGTTATTGGTATATATACTGGTATATAGTCAATGCCTTGCAGCGGGAAAATTTTTATAAGATGTTTTAACAATCACCAACCAAACTTCGTAGTATAGAAGGAAATACTAATGTGTGTTTTAGTTCTGTAAAATGGATGATAGTGGATTTGTTTTCTGTAAAATGGATGATAGTGGATTTGTTATATGTATTCATTCCTCTGTTTTTAATAATAGTTTGTAAACATCTTTTATAAATAAATGGAATTGTATAGTTTTGTAATGGGCACCATTTCTTGAAATATCGTAGGAGTGAACTCACTGGTTGAATCGGAATACTTCATAAGCCTCGAAAATTCTAGAAGACTATGCATCTCAAAATCACAAAGAAAAAAAATTGAACAAGGGAATGTTGCTTTCAAAAAGAAAAACAAAAATGAAATCGAAAACCCATATTCACACCAAGATCAGAACGTTCTTTTGAAGAAACATTTTATTGAAAATCGATTTCGTAAAGCAAACAAGTTGTGATCTTGGCCACAGTAGCATTTTAGGCATCAGTGGAAAATGTAGGACAAGAACTTGTAAAACTAAACTTCCATAAATGTCGATCCCTGCATACATCCTGAATCACCCCATGCATAAAAAAATGTTTAAAATGGGTGGAGGATCATCAGGACAAAGAACTTGAAATATATAAATTAAGTAAGTTGCATATATTTGCAATTCTAAGTTAATATATAGTAAGTTGCTAATCCTGCTGGTTTTTATGAATTATTATTTATTTGTTCCTGGAATTATTGTCGTAGAACTAGACGTATTTTTTAATTTTTATCTTTTTATTTCAAATCTGTTCCGTAGTACAGCTGTAAAAACTTTCTATTAAGATATTGAAGTCGTCAGTAGCAGGTTTATTGACCATTTTACGCAATTGTTGATATTATGCTACTGGGCCAGTACTAGGAAGAGTTACAGAATAGGGTACTATTTCAGCTAAGAGAGTGATTCCAAAGAGGACAAGTTTTATGCAGGAGGAAAGCCATCGCCTTATTACTCGTACTGTAAATGTTTCAATCCAATTGGAAACATGTAAATGTTTCAATCCAATTGAAACATTTACAGTACGAGTGTATGGAATTTGTAAAAAGGAAATTGTTTAACCACAATAGCCACAGTGGAAAGATTATTTACATATGGAATCATTATTCGCAGATTAAAGTTTTATAATCAAATATTAAACGCATGCCGAGAAGAATTAAAGCCCTAATCAGGGAAAAGACGGCATGGAAAAATTGCAAAATAAGGTCCTTTTGGGATTTGGCGACTTTTGTAGGGCCAACTGAGCGATAAATTACCAAATCTAGTTTCTACTGCTTATATTCACTTCATTTCAATCGTAACCCGTTACTTGGCGAACTTTGGCGAAAGAAACTTTTACGTCATATCCCAACAACCCCTGTTCGGCGATTTTTACAGGCGGTCCAACTAAATAATGAAAAAAGAAATAATAATTATTTTTTTATGTGCATTTTTATATAAAAAATAAATTAAGTAGTATTCAGCATTTAACATTTATTAACATTTCTATTATTTATAATATATTTATAGTAATGTATTTAGACCAGAGACTAAATATATTACTATATTGAGCATTTAATATAAATTTTTAGAATTTCTTAACTATGGTAAGTATTTTTAATTTCAACCAATAATCAGCATCTAGGTTTTTTAGTCTAACTACTAGAAATACTTTATTAAACATAATTTAATTTATAATATTGACGCTGACCTTTCCAAAAATGTCATCTAAATATATTTTTTGGTTAAAAGCCTCATCATTTTTCTCTAACAGGGTCCTTAATTGTTCCGTTGCAACTCTTTTCAAAAAAAATTTCATCATCGGTCTTTGACCCTTTTATAAAAGCGTAATATCGCCAAGAAAATGGAATTCCGATGTCCTCCTTAAAACTTTTACTTTCTTCCTTCGTCTCGCTTTCTAAAAGGGCGGATGTGTGAATGGGGAATGGAATTTTCTCAGAATAGTATGCTTATGAACAACAAATAATTTTCAACTTCCTTTAAAGGTTTCAGACAAATTATTTTGTTTCGTTTTTTTTGTTGAATAATTTTGTTGCCTGATGTTACTAAATGGATGTTAAATAGTTTTTTTTTCCTTTGAATAATTCAGGAGCTATTGTTTTTTTTTTTTTTTCATTTAATTAAAAAAATTTGTTGATTTTAATTTGATACATGTTGGTTTGTTGCATACATAATTTGATACATGTTGGTGTTTAATATATGTTCAAGCTTAATACATGTTGGTTTGTTGCATACATAATTTGATACATGTTGGTGTTTAATATATGTTCTGGCGTAATACATGTTGGTTTGTAGCATACATAATTTGATTCATGTTGATGCCTGATGCATGTTACTTTGTTGCATACATAATATGATATATGGTTTGTATATGGTTTGTTGCGTACATAATTTACATATTGGTTTATTGCATACATAATTTGATACATGTTGGTTTATAGCATACATGTTGGGTTTTGATACATATCGATGCTTGATACATGTTGGTTTACAGCTTACATGTTGGGTTTGATACATGCCGATGCTTGATACATGTTGGTTTGTTGCATACATAATTTGATACATATTGTTTGTTGCTTGCATAATTTGATACGTGTTGCTTTTTTTGCATATATAATTTAATGCATGTTGCTTTGTTGCATATAAAGTTTGATACATGTTGGGTTTTTGTTACTTGTTGATATATGATACATGTTGGTTTGTAACATATTGGTTGGATACATACATAATTTGATATATGTTGTTTTTATACGTGTTGATGATGTGATGGTTTGATGGTTTGACATGTTGATGGTTTGATGCATACGTAATTTGATACATGTTGGTTGGATACATACATAATTTGATATATGTTGTTTTTTTATACATGTTGGTTTGATGCATACATAATTTGATACATGTTTGAAGCCTACATAATTTGATACATGTTGGTTTTGTGCAAGTTGGCTTTTGTTCTATTATATTAATATATTTCTTAAAGTCTGTATTATGTAAATGTGTGAAAATATCTCAAATATGTCTATAACAGGATTGTTTTATTCATTCTTTCATTATTTTTAAATCAATTTCAAAAAGACATCAAACCATTATGTGTCTGGTACTATCAACGATGAAATGATAGAGGCTACCTCGGAGGATAAGTGTATAGGTTCCATTTCCCCACAGTGAAACGGTTACGTCCTCTTCCTAATAAGTCCAATGATGTACATTCTGTTTGGGCACAAACATTTTAAATGCTATTACAAAATTAATGCACATCTGTGTAAATAGTTATTACGTTTTAATAATTCAGGAGTTTTTCCCATTGAAAGTTTTATTTTGTTGTTTTTAATTTGATACACATTTGTTGTTTGTTTGTGTTATATTAATTGATTTATAAAATACTGTATTTTGTAAATATGTGAAAACACTCTAAATTTGTGAGTTTGTGATAATGTGATATTTTTAGTAATTCTTCGTTATTCGTTATTCAATCCCTCACACTCTCCCCTATATAGATCTTGTTCAAATTTTCGATCGTTAATGAAATACTTTTTTATTCATCCACTCAAGTTCAAATACATTTTTTAACTTGCAGTGGATGACACTTGTTGTTAATACAGTTTTTCAAATATTAATTCAATAATTAAATTTAATGAATTAATTTCAGTTTTTTAGATTTAGGTTGCACGTATCTACCAATAGATGGCGACAGATAAACTTAAAAAAATGAATGATAATTATTTGTAAGGACTTTTCTCAATATAGTGAAAAAAAAAAAAAGTAGAAATTGAATTAAAATTTTTTTTTGTATTACTTATTTTTAAATAAGTTGCGATAAGACGATCAAACCATGATATGTGTGGTACAAGTTTTTCTAACACAAAAATTAAAATCCATTTGATTATAAAAATTATTTTACAAATTCTGAAACAAATCCCAAGAATTTCTGAAGATCTACAAAACTAAAAATTTGAATTTTATGCAGGGGAGAAACCATTTTCTTGAATAAATGGTTCTATCATTCTTTCAACTTTGTATCGCTCCCTTATATCGTATTATTTTTTTCTGCATTTCGAAAAATAACATTGCTCATGTATACCAAACGATTTTTATCCTCGCTTATTTTCCATTTCGAAACGATTCCAAAACAATCTGTATTCTTAACGATTTGAAAAAAAAAATATTCTTTTTCAATTTTCTTTTCTTATATTCTAACCGTACGTATAGAATTCGAAATATTTTAAAGTTATCTAAACGAAATAGAAATACTTGTCAAGTAATCTTTTTCTAAAATATGATTTTTATTGCCCTAAATAAAAATAATAAAAAAGTCAAAGGAATCTCCAAAATTAAGTATTTATTTTCATTTACTATTAAAGTATTTTATTACTTCTGAGGACATGAATAAACATTTCATATTTTCCCGTTAAAGAAGCTACGAATTTTATCGTCATGTATATTTATAACTATTATGCATTTGTACGACTTAAATTTAAATGAAGGCATGTCAAATTATGTCTTTATTACTAAAGGAATTTTATGCATGTAAAACCATTTCGTTGAATAAATGGTTCTTATAACTTTGTATCGCTCCTTTGCATCGTATTATATCAATTCCTTCTATTAGCTCACACTCTCCCTATATATATCTTGTTCAAATTTTCAATCGTTCATAAAATACTTTTTTTATTCATCCACTCATGTTCAACTACATTTTTTTTTGAACTTGTAGTGGGTGACACTTGATGCTAAAATAGTTTTTCAAATATTATTTCAATAATTAAATTAAATTAATTAATTTTAGTTTATTTTAGATTTAAGTTACGTATGTCTACCAATAGATAGCGCCAGATGAACTTCAAAACATGAATGAAAATTATTTATAAAGGACTTTCTGCATTAGAGTGAAAAAAAGTAGGAATTGACTTAAATTTTTTTATATTACTTGTTATATGATATATTAAAATAGATTGCTCACTATCACCAAGCAATTGTACAGATTTTAGACGAGTTTTAAAAACAAACTTAGTTAATAAATAAATAAAACAACGAAGTCAGTGAACGAATAAATAGTCCACGACATTTCAGCAATTTATTGCTCCAATTCAGAGTTAAACTTCTAGAATTATGTGTTTTGTCACTGGAGGCCGCTACAACGGTATTGAGTTCAATGGGCATGTCATGTCCTCTTTACTATAGATGCACCAATGGTTAGAGTGACGTTTCGCAGTTAAGAGGCCTTTTCTCTTCATTCAATGAGAAAATTTAATTAGTTTTATAACCAACCCTTCTATTAACTTCGAAAAATTCAAACTTTGACATTAAATATTTCAGTCAATGTTTGTCACACAAATAATATAAAATTAAATAAATGTAATAAAATTTTCTATGTTTCATTTGTTATTATATTTTTTACTAAACTTAGCTATAGGGAACGGGGGTTGTATAAAAAGTTAGAATTTTTACACGCTTCCCTGGGTAGTGCAAAGTGAGTAACGTCGGTGCAGCCCTTATGACATAAAAAGAACTATTTGCCTAACCATCTATTGCCTTGATCTATTCTACGGTCTATTTGTCAACTGCATCAGAAGGAAAAAAATTTCTTCAATATAAAATTTTTTAAATTAAAAATACCATAACATAAGTATAAACAACTTTTTGTAAGATATTTATAATTGCCAGTACGCGTCTAAAATAAAGTGTGGGTACGATTTTAGGTTGTACATTGTATATATAAAGAACACGAATCCTACCATTGTAAAAACAAACTAATTATGATCATTACTAAAATTTTACTGATGAGAAAATATCGATAGTAGAATACAACAGATTGTTGAATACAACAGATAGTTGAATACAACAGTCAAAATGAAATGCATTTGTACGACTTAAATTTAAATAAAGGCATGCCAAATTTTATTTGAAGTATTTAAAATAATGTCATGTATGAATTTTATGCATGGAAAATCATTTTCTTCAATAAAGGGTTCTTTCAACATTGCATCTCTCCCTTATATCGAATTATTTTTTTCTACATTTCGAAAAAAATAGCATTGCTCATGTATACCAAACGATTTTATCCCTCGCTTATTTTTCCATTTACAAACGATTCCGAAAGAATCTGTATTCTTAACGATTTGAAAGAAAAACTTTATTTTTTTTTTCAATTCCTCCTATTAGCTCACGCTCTCCCTATATATATATATATCTTGTTCACATTTTCAGTCGTAAATAAAATATTTTTTTATTCCTCCACTCAAATTCAAATACATTTTTTTTTTACCTTGTAGGGGATGACACTGGATGTTAATACAGTTTTTTCCAATATTAATTCAGTAATTACATTTACTTTATTAATTTTAGTTTTTTTTTTAGATTTAAGTTGCATATATCTACCAATAGATGGCGCCAGATGGATTTAAAAAATGAATGAAAATTATTTATAAAGGACTTTCTGCAATAGAGTGAAAAAAATAGAATTGACTTTAAATTTTTTTTTTTTTATATATTACTTGTTTATATTCTAACCGTACGTATAGGATTCGAGATATTTTAAAATTATATAAAAGTCTTGAATATAAATTTCAAATTTTCTCTTGTTGAAAAAGCGATGAATTTTATCGTGATATATATTTATAACTTGATGACATTTTTAATAACTCAAAATGGCAAAATGAATTGCATTTGTACAACTTAAATTTAAATGAAAGCATTCTAAATTGTATTAAAAGTATGTCAAATTATGTCAACTACGAAGTTTATGCATGGAAAACCATTTTCTTGAATAAATGGTTCTATCATTCTTTCAACTTTGTAAGGCTCCCTTATATCGTATTTTTTTCCTGCATTTCGAAAAAATAACATTGCTCATGTATACCAAACGATTTTTATGCATCGCTTATTTTCCATTTCCAAACGAACCGAAACAATCTGTATTCTTAAAGATTTGAAAAAAAAAAAATTTATTCTTTTTCAATTTTCTTTTTTTATATTCTAACCGAACGTATAGAATTTGAGTTATTTTAAAATTATCTAAACGAAATAGAAATACTTGTCAAGCAATCGTTCTAAAACATGATTTTTATTGCTCCTCCGTGTATAAAATAAAATAATGAAAAAAAAAGCCAAGTAAATCTCCAAAAATGTCACGCATAACATGCATAAACATTTTCTGTTTTCTCTTATTAAAGAAAAACTGTATCGCCATGTATACTTATAACTTTGAGAATTTTTTAATAACTGAAAATGGCAAAATGAATGGCATTTGTAGGACTTAAATTGAAATGTAGGCATGCCAAATTTTATTTAAAGTATGTCAAATTATGTCAACTATGAATTTTATGCATGGAAAACCCTTTTCTTGGATAAATGGTTCTTTCGATTTTGTATTGCTCTATATCGTATTATTTTTTTGTATTCTGAATTTGTGAAAAAATAGCATTGCTCATGTATACCAAACGATTTTATCCCTCGCTTATTTTCAATTTCCAAACGATTCCGAAACAATCTGTATTCTTAACGATGCAAAAAAACTTTAATCTTTTTAAGGGTTTTTTTTTTTTTTATTTTCTAACAGTACGTACAGAACTCGAGTTATTTTAAAATTATCTAAAAGAAATAGAAATACCTGTCATGCAATCGTTCTAAAACATGATTTTTTATTGCTTTTCTGCTGTATGAATAAAAATAAGTCAAGTAAAATATCCAAAAATAAGTATTTATTTTCATTTATTCTCAAAATATTTTATTGCTTCTGACGTCATGAATAAACATTTCATATTTAAGAAAAAAGAATTGTTAAAGAAGCTTTCGAATTTTATCGTCATGTATATTTATAACTTTATGAATTTTTTAATAACTGCAAATGGCAAAATGAATTGCATTTGTAAGACTTAAATTTAAATGAAAGGCATGCCAAGTTTTATTTAAAGTATGTCATTACAAATTCTGTTTCCATTGATTATCTTTAGAACGAAGTTCAACGTCTTCAATGCAATTTGCAGGGGATGAATATATTTATTTTCATTTTCTTACATAATGAGATTTTCTAAAATTAACCCTAGTAGATGGCTCGTATTTGCTTTTATTCATTAATGATTATTCTGCATCTATTAAAGAAGACAGAATTTTATTTGTGCTGTTCATGTTCTTTTCGTGTTCGTTTAGAATATCTTTTAAGAAGTAATGAAATTGGAATCAGAATTGAGTTATTTATTATTGTTGAATAATTTAAAGTTCTTTATTCGTAGCATTTATTTGTGGAATTATGAAAAGGCTTTTATTCGGAATTCGTTGAATTTCATTTTTTCGCGATTGTTATTAAGAATGATTTGTAGAATGCTTGCGAGAAAGGTAATTACAGGTTTATAATTGAATCTATTATTTAAAGGATGCTTTTAATTATTTATAGTGAAACAAAATGCTAATTTTGTACTTATTTTTTCAAATAGTAACGTTTTGGCGAAAAGTAATGGTTTAGACAATCGCCAATATTTTTAAAGACATTTATGAAATATATGAAAGCTGGAATTCAAAATAAATTGTTTAACACAATCAAGTCTTGAATTGAAGCATGGAATAACTGAAATATATTTTTAAAAGGTAATTCAATGATGTTTTTAACCTAATTTATAAACATTAATGGAGTACAAAATAAAATTGATTGAATTTTATGTTCTTAAAAGCAAAATATAAAACCAATTCAGAATATTTAATTTACAATGAAATATTAATAAAAAAAATTGCTGTATATTTTTTAAAAATTTATTTTGAAATCATATGCTATTATTGGCTTCAGTAGAATTTAGATTTTTATAACCATATCTTTTAATTGTCAAAATATAGCCAGTTTTCGTTTTATTTGCATTGCTTGAAAAATCATTATCCTTTCTGAATTTTTTGTGTTAATATTTTTTTCAATCATAGCAAAAAATTTAAACATTTCAGTTTAGTGTAAACTATTCTTATTGTTTTATATTTAAGGTGCACTAAAGGTTCATTGATATACGTAAAATAGTTGTTTTTTTAAATTAAAAAAAAAAAAAACTTATGCATTCTGATAAATACTAAAATTTTAGAAATTTTGTCAATTTTTGAATGTGACATATTTTTTACATGAATATGACAAATTTTCATTTGTGTAAATATTTTGTCTTGTTTGGAAATAATATTTTAATTGTATTATATATTTTACATATTTGCTATTCATTCATAAACTAGGATGAAAGTCATATTATTATTTTTTTTTTACTAATAATAAAATTTGGAAAATTTAAAAATGTATTAAAATATTCCATAAAAGGAACTATATATCTTATGTTAAATTTCTGTCATTATTCTTTATTTTTTATTATTTGTTTATTTATTTATTATTTTAATTTATTATTTATTATTTTAATTTATTATTTATTATTTTTTTGCTTTTCATTTTTATTTATTTATTATAATTCTTAATTTTGTATTTATATATTTCGTATTTTATTTTTTATTTTTACTTTTTTTTTAAATAAAATCTAATTTCCCATTCAACTAGAATCTCTAGCTAGCAAATTAAGGTAATAATTTTAAAATACCAATATTTGATATGAAATAAATATCCCAAATGGTTCCAAATTATTTTTAAAAAATGTATTTTAAATACTGTTGAAAAGAATAACAAAAATATATTTAAAAGAAAAAAAAACAACTGTAAAAAAAATCGTTTGACTTCTTCACTAAAAAAACTTGTTATTTAATTTGAACTAATTTATATAATGCTACCTTAACTTTTTTGCTACGTTTTTGAGCACAAAAATTCATCATTTGAAAACAGATAAAAACTGCATGTCAACAGAATAATATATATTTAAATGCATCTTCAAAAAAGTCTAACGGTTTTTTTTTTTTTTTTATAACATGTATAAGGAAGAATAAATTTTTTTATTTAATTTTCTTGAGTGTTGTATGTCCTTTATTTATTTTTTTTACTAAGATGTCTTTCATTACATTTGTGCCATGTAAGTAGTTTTTAGCTTTTCCTTATAGTACAGGGGGAAAAAAGACCGAAAATTGTAAACTATAGCCAAAAAGAATACACATAAAATAAAAAAAAATGGTAACAAATAAAATCTGCTTGCATATACGTAAAAAAAAAAGGAAAAAAAAAATTGCGTTAAATTTTTCGGTCACCGACCTTTAGCCAATTAATGACAGTTGTTTCAATGTAAACAGAGTCAGCCAATGGAATTGCTAGGAAAAGCAAACGATATTCATCGATTTATTCTTGTGTGGTATATCGATATCGTAAGAAAATGAAATGATATAATATTTACAATAGCTCCAATTTATCCTATATCTGATAAATAAATTAATAACTGATATTTTTTTTTATATACTTCGAATATATTTATAAAAGATTCTTTTAATATGCTTTGCTTTTTTACAAGAAAGAAATGATTATTGATCCAGATTTTTAAACTAGATGGCTAAATATTTTTTAAAAGAAATCACAGTTTTCATAAAGATTCTGTTATACTGGAAATGTAGAACAAATATTTGTTGATGTATTAAATCCAATTTTGATTAAAAATTTAAATAGTTTAAGTAAAAAAAAAATTATTGAAAAATGTAATTTCTTGGAATATTCAATCTTGAGTTAGTTGAGACATAACTTTTTTTGTCTTTCATTCTAATTTAAAAATTTCACAAAAAATGTTATAAAAATTTTAAAATTACAATAAAAGCTAGACAATTTTTTAAAAAATGACAATATTTGTCTATTATTTCGAAGGTCAAGGTTCAGATGTTCACAAAAATGTTATAAAAATTCTAAAATTTTATTAAAATGCTAGATAATTTAAAAACATAATGATAATCTTTATATTTTGTTTCAAAGTTCGAAGTTCAAAGTTCAAATAATCACAAAAATTTTATAAAAATTCTAACATTTTATTAAAATGCTAGACAATTTTAAAGAAAATGACAACCTCTGTTTTTTCTTTAGAAGTTCTTGAAGTGCAAGGTTCAAATTTTCACAAACATGACAAAAATTTTAAAATTTTATTAAAATGCTAGACAACTTTAAAAAAAAAATGACAACTGTTGTCTTTTGTTTCGAAATTCAAGGTCCAAATTTTCACGAAACTGTTATAAAAATTCTAAAATTTTCGTAAAATGCCAGACAATTTAAAAAAAATAAATGACAATATTTGTCTTTTGTTTCGAAGTTCAATCAAAGTACAAATTTACACAAAAATGTTATAAAAATTCTAAAATTTTCTTGAAAAGCTAGACAATTTTTAAAAATAAATTACAATCTTCTTCTTTTGTTTCGAAGTTCAAAGTTTTTTCGCAAAAAATGTTATAATAATTCTAAAATTTTATTAAAATTCTAGACAATTTTAAAAAAGACAAAGGTTCAAATTTTCACAAAAATGTTGTAAAGATTCTAAAATTTTATTAAAAAGCTAGGCAAATTTAAAAATAAAAATGACAACCCTTGTCTTTTGTTTCGAAGTTCAAGGGTCAAATTTTCACAAAAATTTTATTAAAATGCCAGACAATTTTTAAAAAATTACAATCTTTGTCTTTTGCTTCGAAGTGCAAGGTTCAAATTTTAACGAAAAATGTTATAAAGATTCTAAAATTTTATTAAAAACTAGACAATTTTAAAAAAAGAAAATGACAGCATTTATCTTTTGCTTCGCAGTTCAAGATTCAAATTTTCACAAAAATGTTATAGAGACTCTAAAATTTTATTAAAATGCTAGACAATTTTAAAAATTTCACGAAACATTATAAGAATTCTAAAATATGTATTATAGAATTTTTATAATGTTTGTATATAAGTGCTCAAATTTTCGTGAAACAGTTATAAAAAATTCTAAACTTTTATTAAAATGCTAGACAATTTATAAAGAATAACCACCTTTGTCTTTTGTTTCGAAGTTCAAGGTCAACGTTCAAGTTTTTACAAAAAAGTTATAAAATTCTAAAATTTTATTAAAACACTAGACAATTTTAAAAAATGCCTATCTTTGTCTTTTGTTTTGAAGCTCAAGGTCCAAGGTTCAAATTTTCGCAAAACTGCTATAAAAATTTTTAAAACTATTAAAAACCTAGACACTTAAAAAAAAAAAAGGCAATCTTTGTCTTTTGTTTCGAAGTTCAAGGTTGCGGATAAAAAGTAAATCTTTTTACCAACTTTATTCCTGAGGGATTTTTCATCGTCTAGCCAGAATTCTTTCTTTAGGAAAGGGAAAATATTTGCTATCTGTTAGGTGATCGCGGCTCGGCATATTGAAATTCCATTTTTCCGCCTCTTTCTTTTAAAGAAAAGATTTCCCAAGATTGAAAACGTTTCGAATTTATTTCGAAAATGCATTTGCTTCTCTTTTGATCGTACTGGCTTTCGCTTTTCTCAAAAGGTTGTTGCTTGTAAAGTCTGGTTTTGAATGACATTGCACACAGCAGTAACTTGCAAAAAAAGAATTTCTACAATAAAAGCATGTTTCCTACATTTGTTATAATCTATTTAAATATTGAATACCACTTAACAATTTTTTAAATTGAATGCAAGAAATATTTTCGAGAAAGAATAAAATTTTTTTTTTATAATGTATGATTTTGTAGGATTTTTTAAGGTTATAGATATCACACATGAAAAAAAAAGAGGTAATGTAAAAAAAAATAGCCATATTGTTATTATAATTATTTTTTACTCTACAATTTGAGAGTTTTAAAAAAGGGAAAAACACTAACATCCTTTAATGTCATCGAGAATAATTTGTAAATTGGTAATCTTAAAAAAAGTATTCAATAGTTTTTTCAATTCCTTCTATTAGCTCACATTCTCATATATATATATATATCTTGCTCAAATTTTCAATCGTTAATAAAATACTTTGTATGCATCCACTCAAATTCAAATACATTTTTTTTGAACTTGTAGTGAATGACACTTGATGTTAATACTGTTTCTTCAAATATTAATTCGGTAATTAAATTAAATTAATTCCTTTTAGTTTTTTTTTTTTTTTTAGATTTAAGTAGCATATATCCAATAGATGGCGCCAGATAAAGTTTAAAAATGAATGAAACTTATTTATGAAGGACTTTCTGCAATAGAGTGAAAAAAGTAGAATTGACTTTAATTTTTTTTTTTCTAACCGTACATATAGGATTCGAGATATTTTAAAATTATATAAACGAAATAAAAATACTTGTAAAACATGATTTTTATTTTTTTGCTATGTATGAATAAAATAATAAAAAATAAACTAAATAAAATACCAAAAATAAGTATTTATTTTCATTTATTCTCATAATTTTTATTACTTCTGACGTCATGAATAAAAATTTCATATTTTCTCTTGTTAAAAAGCTATGAATTTTATCGTCATGTATATTTATAACTTTATGAATTTTTTAATAACTGAAAATGGCAAAATGAATTGCATTTGTACGACTTAAATTTAAATGAAAGCATTCTAAATTGTATTTAAAGTACGTCAAATCATGTCAACTATAAATTTTATGCATGGAAACCATTTTCTTGCATAAATGGTTCTGTCATTCTTTCAACTTTGTAACGCGCCCTTATATCGTATTGTTTTTCTGAATTTCAAAAAAAATAACATTGCTCATGTATACCAAACGATTTTTATCCCTCGCTTATTTTCAATTTCCAAACAATTCCGAAACAATCTGTATTCTTAACGATTCGATAAAATTTTATTCTTTTTTATTTTTCTAACAGTACATAAAAGATTCGAAAGTATTTTAAAATTATCTAAACGAAATAGAAATACTTGTCAAAAAAACGTTTTATTGCTTTGCTCTGTATAAATAAAATAATAAAAAATAAGCCAAGGTAAAATCTTCCGAAATAAGTATTTATTTTCATTTATTCCAAAAATATTTTATTACTTCTGACGTCATAAATAAACATTTCATATTTTCTCTTGTTAAAGAGGCTACGTATTTTATCGCCATGTATATTTATATTTTTGTGATTTTTTTAATAAATGAAAAGGACAAAAATGAATTGCATTTGTATGATTTTTTTTTATTTTATTTACTTGTTTATTGTTTTTTTCCTATGAAACAATTGCTCTCTCCTTTCAATTAGGGATGCGACGGGTAATCCACTGTTGAAAATTGACAGTGGACATTTGAGGAGTCTGACCTATGAATAAGTGCAGAAAATTTTTGGGATCTGAACCAAGTATAGGACTTCTCAACCATCACCTGCTCATATTTTAAACTGCCTTGATTTTAATTGTACAAAGATTATTTCTGAACCTTTTCTATTCATAGACTTTTTAGAGGTTTATGGGCTTCTGGATTTGGTCTAACAGCTAGACCGTACAGGGTATTAAAAGCAACAACAACAACGATTACGGATTAGCCCTCATGCACGCTAAGCAGTTACAATTATACCTACAAATGGACAGTAATTGGTTTTATTTTTACGAGTTTATGTTTTTTTTTATATTTTAGAATGGTCTGTATTGCAGCAAATGTCTGTTTCTGAAAATGATATGCATTGTTTTTAAAGGTGCATGATAAGGCAGATATACTCTATGCAAAATTTCATAAGTCTACGTTGAAATGCATGCTTGTTTTCCTATCTTAAACGTTTTTGTCTCCAAGTATTTAGTTCTTTCTCAAGGAAAAAGGCAAAACTCAGTCTTATCTAACTAACTAGCATTATTATGAAAGAAATCAATCTTACATTAGATATTTTTTTTGTTCTAATTCAACTGGCAAACACTTCTATTGTATTGGATGCCTTAAGGCACTCGTTGCACGCACGTTACTCACTTAGCACTACCCAGGAGGTGTGGCTTGAAGATAAGCCGTGGACGCGGAATAACAATACCCTCGCAACACTCATGTTAGACCGGGACCTAGAGTTTAAAGGATTCCGAACCCTTACAAACATACATGGCCCCGCCAGTACCCGAACCCGCCTCGAACCGTGGTATCCAGCGCCAGAGCGCTAGGTACTCGGTGATTCAGGCCCTACATTAGATAAAAATAAAAACAAGATATTCCTTTTCTGCATAAAATTTCTGAACGAAATTTTTTTCGAAACATTTGACACCATACTCTTTAATTTATTCAAAATAATATTTTTTAGGCTATTTAAAAACTCAGTCATTTGATTGTTTTATATCTTCTTATCACCTATATATTGAGAGATCTTTTCGCAAAGAACTTATCATAAAAATATTCCTTTTTACGCAGTGCAGATTCGAGCAGTAAGCTCTTCATCAAAGCGACGCATTCCGCAAAGAATTATTGCGGCTCTATCTGTCGATTCCACCACTCGAAAAAGAAAACGCATTTCCCAAAATCCCTACTCCAGAATACTTTTTCCCCAAAATTTTGGTGCCAAGCCATCAGCTCTTTCCCACACAGAGATGCCCTCTGCCTGTGCAATATCTCTTCGCCCCTCGGGATTTCCCTGGAGAGATTCAGGTTCCTCAAGGCTGACACGTGTACATAGCTTATTCCGTTGGAATTTTCCCTTTTGACCCTTTTTGTAGCGAGACTTTTCGAGCGCGATACTTTTGAGACTGGAAAAAATACTTCAGATTGAATAAAAGTGTACCACGTCGATTCTCAAAACACTCTAGATATGATTTTTTATTCGACATTTTTATAAAGTTCCTATATCATAAGAAAATATATAATTAGTGTAGAAGTTATGATATGTTCTTGAAATATTTGTGCATGTATCTGAGACATAACAAAGATAATATATTCGAACATTTTTTTCCATTATTTGTAGGATTTGTTTTTTTTCGGGGAATTACATTTGAAGTCGTTCGCCAATAAAATGGGAAAAAATATCATTATGATCAGTGGTGATCAGTACAGAAAAGTACAGTAGTTGAAGTACAGAAAATTTTGTTGTTATTCTAATGCAGTTGGTAATATATAGACTGTTATTCTTTATACAATAAGGCAAGGGCTGCTCCGCTGCTACTTATTTAACACTGCCCAGTGAGACTTAGTGGCTTGAAGGTATACTACTTACGCGAGTAACACTACCTCTACAACGCATATTGATCATATTAGACCGAGACCTACGGCTTAAAGTGGATTCCAAACCACTACAAACATCCATGGCGCCGCCGGGTCTCGAACCCGAAACCTGTGGTATCGAGGGCCAGAGTGCTAGCCACTCGGCCATTCAAACCCCTAAATTTGGCAAAAATGAAAACTGGATATTCTTTCTGCATACCTTGCATTAAAGAAAGTAAAATTTTAAAACAATATTTAACAATTATATGTATGCTTTAATTTATTCAAAATAATATTTTAGTACTATTTTAAAAACTCAATCATTCGATTGATCGATCTGTCTTATCACCTATATATTGAGAGATCTACTGTCTTATAATAAAAATATTCTTTTTACGCAAGTGTAGATCCAAGCAGTAAGCTCTTCATCAAAGCCATGCCTTCCCGCAAAGAATTATTGCGGCTCTATCCGTCGTTCCACCACTTGAAAAGAAAACGCATTTTTTAAAATCCCTATTCCAGAATACTTTTTATCCAAATTTCTGTGCCAAGCCATCAGCTCTTTCCATACAGAGATGTCCTCTCAGCCTGTGCAATATCTCTTCCCAGTGGGATTTCCCTGAAGAGATTCGGGGTTTCCCTCTAAGGCTGACCTGTGTACATGGCTCGGAACTTATTCCGCTGGAATTTTCCCTTTTGGGTCCTTTTGTAGTAAGACATTTTCTAACGCGATACTTTTTGAAGAAGGAAAAAAAATATATCTTGAGATTGGAATAAAATGTACCACATCGATTCACAAAACACGCTAGGGACGAATATTTTTTTTTATAAGGTTAAAATATCAGAATAAAATATGTAATTAGTGTAGAAAGCATGTTATGTTTTTGAGTAATTGGGCATACTCCTAAAAAATAACAGAGATAATACATTTAAATCTTTTTTTTTTTTTTTTTCATTATTTGTAGGATTTGTTTTTCGAATACTGTGAATTACATTTGAAATCGTTCCTCAATAGAATGGTAATTATCAAGGTGATCCAGAAGTACACACAAAATTTGTTGTTGTTTGTTCTAATGCAGCTGAAAATATAGAGACAGTTATTTTGTATGTCATAAGAAAGGACTGCACCGCTGTTACTCATTTAACACTGTCCGGGGTGCACGTGTAGCTTGAAGTTATGCTACGGACGCGAGTAACACTCCACAACGCATAGTGGTCATATTAGACCGGGGCCTACAATTTAAAGTGAATTCCAAACCATTATAAAAATTCACGAAACCGCTGGGACTGTGATACTGAGCGCTAGAGGGCCCCTACATTAGATAAAAATAAAAACTCGATATTTTTTCTGCATACCTTGCATGAAAGAAAGTGAAATGTTTTCGAAACATTTAACACCATATGCTTTAATTTATTCAAAATAATATTTTGAGGACTATTTAAAAAAAAAAACATTTGATGGATCGATCCCTCATATCTCTTATACATGGATCGATATCCTCTTATATCACTTTTTACATTGAGAGATCTTTAGAAAATACTCTATCTTATCATAAACTATTCATTTTATTTTTCCCCCAAAGTTTTGTGCAGATCCAAGATACCTCTTAGCAATATTCCTCAAGATTTCCCGGGTTTTCCTCTAAGGCTGACCTGTATACACGGCTCGGAATTCATTCCGCCGGAATTTTCCCTTTTGGGAACTTTTGCAGCAAGACCTTTCTAGCGCGATTCTTTTGAGAAGGAAAAAAAGATATTTTCAGATTGTATGAAAGTGTTCCACATCGATACGTAAACCACTCTATATGGAATTTTTTTTATAAGGACCCGATAACATAATAGAATATGTAATTAGTGTAGAAGGCATGATATGTTCGTGACAATATTTGTGCATGTAGCTGCGAAAGAACAAAGATAATATATTCAAACATTTTTTTTTTCCATTATTCTTAGGATTTGTTTTTTTGTTTAATACTGGTTTAATACGTCCCCCATAATACCGCCACCACCGGCCTGTGTAGGACCTACTGTACATTGAGGGAGCAACTGTTCGCCTGGAAGACGGCGTATCCTGACAAGGCCATCGGCGTGATGAATGACAAACCGTGATTCATCTGACCAGGCAACTCTCTCCCACTGATCCATGGACCAGTCACGATGTTCCCGGTCTCAGCGCAGGCGCAGTTGGCGATGACGCTTGGTCAGCAAAGGCACACGAATGGGACGTTTGCTGCGTAGCCCCATATCCAACAGTGTCAGCTGAACAGTGTGATCCGTTACTATTCTACTTGGCCCTGCATTGTATTGGGCTGTCAGCTGAACCAATGTCTGGCTCGGTTTTGCTTCACCATGCGAGACAGTCTCCGACGACCTTTTTCTTTGATAGCGTGTGGACGTCCAACACCATGTCGTCTACTGCTGGTTTCACCCGTCATTCAGCCACTTTGCATAAGTACTAACAACTGTAGATCGCGAACAACCCACGAGTCGTGCAGTTTCGGAAATATTTGTTCCGAGCCTTCGAGCCATTACAATCTGCTTTCTATCAAAGTCACTTAGATCCGCAGCCTTTCCCATCACACACAGAAGTAAGTGAAAGAATGATTCTTCAGACTCTCCAGCAGCAGTTAAATACCACTTCCACCTGATCACGTGCCTTCCACGTCATCGAGGCGAGTTCATTGCAAAATGTAGGGGTGGTCATAATGTTTTGGTTCTTGAGTGTATGTTTCAATCATATATTGGAACATAGAATACATACGTCTTTTCTACAATCCATTGTTTTTGACAGGATAACATATGTCTGGTTCTGCACGTTATATACAGAGATAATGTAGATACACTCTATGCAAAATTTCATAAGTTTTCTTTGTAATGCAGCTAGCAAACACAGACAGCTTGGTCTTTGGATGCCTTAAGGCAAGTGCTGCAGAGACGTACACATTTTGCATTACCCAGGGGGCGCGTAACTTGAAGATACGGACGCGGAGTAACAATGCCCCCGCAGCGCTCTACGATCCTATTAGACCGGGACCTATTTTTTTTTAAAGTGGATTCCGAACCACTACAAACAACCATGGCACCGCCGGAACTCGAACCGAAACCTGTCGTACCGAGCGCCAGAGCGCTAGCCACTCTACCATTCAGGCCTCCAAAATTTCATAAGTCTAAGTTGAAAAATATGTTTGTTAACTTAAATGTTTTTGTATCCATGCATTTGATCATTTTCAAGAAAAAAAGCAACGATACGTCTTAACTAACTAACTAGCATTATTATGAATATTTTTGTTCTAATGCAGCTGGCTCACACTTAGACAGTTATATTGGATGTATTAAGGCAAGCGCTGCACCGACGTTACTCACATAGCACTACCCAGCAGGTGTGTGTAGCCTGAAGTTAAGCTGCGGACGCGGAGTAACATCCAACGCTTTACGGTTTTATTAGACCGAGACCAACGTTTTAAAAATGGATTCCGAACCACTACAAACATCCATGCCCCGCCGGGATTCAAACCCGAAACCTGTGGTACCGAGGGACAGAGAACTAGCCCATTGAGGCCCCTACATTACATAAAAATAAAAATTGGATATTCTTTCTGCATACCTTGAGTTAAAGAAAGCTAATTTTTTTTTAAAATTTGACACCATACAATTTAATTTATTCAAAATAATATTTTTAGACTATTTTAAAAAAACTAAATCATTTGATTCATCTATCTTCTTATCACTTATATATTCAGAGATCTTCTCTCCAACTCGTATCTTAAAATATTCCTTTTACGCAGCGCAGATCCGAGCAGTAAGCTCTTCATCAATGCGATGCCTTCCACGAAGAATTATTGCGGCTCTGTCTGTCGATTCTACCACTTGAAAAGAAAACGCATTCCCCCAAAATCCCTACTCCAGAATACTTTTTCCCCAAAACTTTTGAGCAAAAGCTCTGACGGAATTTTTTTTCCCATACAGAGATGCCCTCTGAACCTGCGCAATATCTCTTCTTCCCAGCGGAATTTCCCGGAGAGATTCGAGTTTCCCTTTGAGGCTGACCTGTGTACATGGCTCGGAACTTATTCAGCTGGAATTTTCCCTTTTGGGCCCTTTTTGTAGCAAGACTTTTCTAGCGCGATACTTTTGAGAAGAGGGAAAAATATCTTAGGATTGGAATAAAAGTGTACCACATGGATTCGCAAAACACTCTAGAGACAATTTTTTTATTCGACTTTTTATATGTATCCTATATCACAATAAAATATGAAATTAGTGTAGAAGGCATGGTACGCTTTTTAAAAGTACTTGTTCATACCGTTGAGACATAACGAAGATAATATATTCCTACATTTTTTTTCCCATTATTTGTAGGTTTTTGCTTTTTCAGATAGTGGGAATATCATTTGAGGACATTCGTCACAAGAATGGCATATATCAGGATGATTCAGAAGTACAGACAAAATTTGGACAAGGATAATATATTCAAACTTTTAACTAACAAGGATAATGTACTCAAAACTTTTAATTAACAAGGATAATATATTCTAACTTTTAACTAACAAGGATAATGTACTCAAACTTTTAATTAACAAGGATAATATATTCAAACTTTATTTCCATTTTTAGGATTTGCGTTTTTAGAATACTGAGAAATTCATTTAAGTTTGTTTGCCACTATAATGCCATATACAATAGATCCAGAAGTATAGACAAAGTTTAAATGGCTCAATTTTTGATCATTTGAATCCATTATAAATTGGACAGCTATGCGTTACACAAGATAAGTCAAGCAGATTAATGGCGAATAAATGACCAATACGCTCTACATCATTCAGCAACGCCTTTGTCTGATGAGGCACTTAGCTAGTCACATTATGAGACCTTTTCTGATTGTATGGCATATATTTTTTTAGAATGCAGCTTTCAGTGTTGCAGTGACACAGAATTTCTTTAGTACTCTTTTACATTCAAGTTTCCCACAGCCAAAATCCCAATGGGAACGGCTGATAGATCGGCATGGTCATATATGATCAAATGACAAACTGAGGACACGGTTCTTCCCCTGTTGAGCTTTACAGTAGTTTAAAGGAGCTGAAATATGCCAGGATGCATTTTTCGGTTTAAGAAACAGCTTATAGGAAGAAAAGAAATAATTGTCTAACAACAATGATTTTGCCACCGAAAGAAGCTCTTTACACGCTATCCGACTACTAGTCTGTATCCTGACAAAGTAATCTCGGAGTCAAAAATGAACTTTTCTAGCGTTAATATTTTTATTTAAAAAAAAACATACTATTTATCCATCATTTCTATGAAAAAGGAACCCTTTTCATCATCCTGCTTTCAGCGTTAACAAGAATGTCAATTACAATTTTGAAATAATACTTTTATGACATTTTTCTGCTGATCTTGCTCAAGGTCGTCGTGTGGAGTGATGTCATAGTCGTCAGTCAAGCGTTCGGGAGTAAAGAACAGTGCCTCAACATTTACTCTCTGATTCAATCGGCAATACATATTAGATTTTCAGTTGGCATTGGCGGGGAGTAAAGGTTAGAAGCTAATTGAAAAGATATGTTGATTCGAATTTATAGCTTTATATGTTATTAAAAATAATATAATTGTAGAGACCATAGTTCTGCCAGGCCTTCACAGTCCCCAAACCCTCCATTCCAAAAAAAAAAAAACGAAATCTAATTTATATTAAATATTTGATAGTGATAAATTATCATATAAAAATAATGCATTTTGTCACATGTTTTTTTTTTTTTTACACACCACGCATCCGTGCGTAACGTGGCATTTAGGATATAATTTTCCTTCTAGTTACTTTCCTGCGCTAGCTCTAAGTCAATACATTCTATCAGGAAAGACCTAAATATTACTTTTATTACCACTTTACAATCATATTTGTTAAAAGACTAAGTAGCCATCAGGAAAAAAAAACCATTTATACTGTGGACAGTAACTTTCAACACATCCTACCATGGCCAGAATACAAAGTGTTAAGGATAGCATAGAAGAGCATCTGATTCGTAATATTTCCTCTTATTACTTCATCCCATTTAATTCAATCAACATTCTGGTCTACAGATTTATCGTGCTTATCCCAAGCATAGACTCGAGAATTTTAGGTTCGATTTTATTGTTTGGCAACCAGATCCCCCTAAAAACTACCATAGTATTAAGAGAATTATTACAGCTAGGTTTAAGGACAGATATCGTGAAATTATTTCAAACTCAGTCAGAGGGAAGACTTGGAGTTTCTTAATGGATAATCCCCTTCCATGTGATTTGCTCAGGCACGTAGAAGTCGCCAATTTCAGAACAATAACTGGACGTGATTATCTTGGGAAACACCTGCACAGATTTAGCAGATTCTCCGAATTGCCCACTTTGCTTGACTAATTCTGACATGAGTGGCAACCATTTGAACTACTGGCTTGGACTAATTGACGTAGTAGCTGTAAATATTACAAAACATTTTAATTATTTTATTTGTGTGTCTGAATTCTGTCATAGACTGTTGGAAATCATGCCCAGGTCTGACGTAGGTTAAAAAATTTTTTTATTGTTTGGGTTTATAATTCTGTCCTTCTAGCTAGCAAACCCTAAATAAATTACATAATGAATATTTATTTAATCTAAAGGGTATTTTTAGATAATATTTGAAAAGTAAATACATATTAATTAAAAGTATATATACTAATAGATTTAAAAATGTGACAGGTATTTTGTAGGTTCACCATTCTTTAGGTTGAATTATTGTACTTTCATACCTAAATCATGTTCAACATTTATCTTCATAAATTTTGCTTCATAATATATCATATTTCCAGACTAGAGTTACAGAATCAAAAATTATTTTTTTCTATATTATAAATCATCCAAATTTTTTCAAGTAAATTATAATTTTTCTTTTTTCCAACAATTTATCTGACAAATCATTTTTCTAGTAAATGCCATTTTTATACTTTGTTATTTGTTAAAGATAAAATCATTTAAACGGTCTATTTTTATTTTAGGAATTAATAATTAGTGACACTGCAATTACTATCATATACTATATTAAATTCATATATTAGTTACCAAATACCATTATTAGAATTCTATAATTCTCTTCGGAAATCAATAGGTAAAAATCAATATAGTTATTTATATTGCTAATGGTTCATTTATGAATTTAACTTTTTTTTTATCAAAGTTTAATTCATTTACAATTCGAAAGTTATATTAAAAAAAAAAAAAGGAAAAAAGCTCACATAAGAATAGGAATAGAATTTACAAATGAAAATGTATTAAATAAATTTAAGGAAAATAGTTTTGTAATAGTATGGGCATGGTTAACTAAATTGTAACTGGGTGTGGTTGGGGTGAGATAATTGAGGCACAGTTTACAGAACTCACAGCCTTATTTACACATGCCCAAACACCACATACAATATTATTTAATGATCGATAATTATAGATTCGTTGAAGGACTCTGCTTCTAAGCAAAAAAACCCGAAACTCGGCTAAGGATAGGGTGCGTTAAATATATTTTTATCCGGTTGAGAGTTTGTAGGTCCTCTAATGGGCCGGCATGCGCTAAATATATGTCGAGAATTATAAACTAGCATTTCTCAGCTGGAGAGCTAGTTGCTCTATACCTCCCTCTCGGGTGAGAGTCTCGAGGCCAACTTAACATTTCTCCTGAACGCCACAGAGGGGCACTCTTGCTAGTATGTAGGAGGAAGCACGATTTCAATTTTAGAGAATGAACATTTTTATCGGAGTTCTGTTAAATTTACTTTAAAAATCAAGGTTGGTTTTTTTTGCATAATATTTATCTGAATTTATTATTATTTTTTATTTTTATAAATCTGTTCAAAATATTTATGGAGTAATAAATAATTTTAAAAAAATGTTTGTAAATTTATGCATTTTAGTAATTTATAAAAATTTAATCGTTAATTATTATTTTTTTTATAAGCGGTTCACAAAATTTTTTTTTCTTCTCACATTTTATTTGATAAATAAACTAAAACTTTAATTCCTTCATTCATTTTAATGCATTTAATTAATAAATTTTTTAAAAATTATTTTTAATAAATAAAAAAAATAACATTTCTTGTATACGTCATGTATTGAGAAAACCTGGAAAACTATCACCAATAACCTGATTTTCGAAACTGAGATATCAGTTTATAATAGCCTCGCCTCATTATATAAAGCAATAAATGAATAAATTAGAATCTTTATTTATGAAAATATTAAAAATGAAATCAAACAAAAAAAAAAACGAAAAAAAAAAAAAAAATGCTAAAAATAAAAAAAATGTTTAAAAAATCCAGTAATTAATTTTCTGTTCTGAAATATATTTATTGCTAACTTTATTTTATTTTTTATTACTTTTATTTTATTTTTTATTACTTTCATTTTATTTTTCATTACCTTTACTGTTTTATTTTTTATTACCCTTATTTATTTTTATTACCTTTATTTTATTTTTTATAACCTTTATTTTATTTTTTATTATCCTTATTTATTTTTACCATGTCTTTATTCTAATTTTCATCATTATTTTATTTTTTCAAGGATAATCTTAATACATTTAGCACATACCATTAGGTTCAAATTTATTTCATTTAAAATTATTATTGTACTATGCTTATTCAATATTAACATTTAATTTTTATTTACTGTTATAATTATTAATAATAACACTAAATAAAATTATTATTACATAGTTAAAACGCAAATGAATATTATTTTTCAATATACTAAAGCAGAGAATAATAATATATTTTATAAGCCATATTTTTAATTGAATTATAAAAAACATCTTATAATTGTCTCTCATGATTCTAACTTTGAAATGTGACAGTCATTGTTTTAAAAAAAAAAAGATTCGAGGTAATTGTGACAGCAATAGTAGCGCTGTTTATTATCTGGATTATTTATCACACGACATACGAAATCCAGTATCATTATAAGTAATCGCATTGTCTCTCGAAGTTCTGTCATCTTCATTATGAAAGTTAGTGAGTTTCTGTTATATTTTTAAAGTGCCAGTGTTGCAAAATTGAAAATAATTTCTAAAAATAATGCCAACTTACTCTTAAAATTGCATGATGTTTTACTAACAAGTAATTTAAATATAGTTTAAATATTGTATTTAAATAGTATGTTTAATATTAGTTTTAATATTGTACGCTAAATATTATTGTTTAATTTAAAAACATTTTTAAAAATGCAATGCAAATAAAATCCAATCAATATTTTCACAGCATTTTTAGTATCTTTTATTATTACTTTTTATTATTTATTTTATTACTTATGTTTTTAAAAATTTATTTTGCTCGTAGTATTTCTGAAAATAATTTTCTAGAAAAAAATTTTTTTTTTTTTTTTTTTTAAAGAAAAAAAAAAAATATTTCTAGAATATTCTTCTCTCTTTAATTATAAAAATAATATTTCTAGAATATTCTTATTCTTTTTTATTATTTATTTTTTGCTTCTATTTTTAAAAATTTTTAAATTTATTTTGAAAATAATTTTAGAACAAAAGATATTAAAATATTCCAAAAAAAAAAATTTAAAAGAAATTCTAGAATATACTTCAGCGTCTTTATTATTACTTTTATTATTAATAATATTTCTGGTCGACGTCATTATTACTTACTTTTTATTAACTATTTTATTACTTATAGTTCAAAAAAATTATTTTAGTCTTAATGATAAGAATTTCTAGAAAGAAAAATTCTCACAAAAGACAAAAATTTCTAGAATATTCTCTCCTACTTTATTTTTACTTAATAATAAAGTAAAAATAAAGTAGGAGAGAAATATTCTAGATTTTTTTTTTGTCTTAATAATGCTCATTAATAATAATAATGTTTCTAGCCACCTCCATTATTACTTGCTTTTTTATTATTTATTTCAAAAAGATCTAAAAAAAAAAAAAAAAACCGAAAAATAAAAATTCTTAACGAAATTTTAGAATATTCTTTTTGTCTTAATTATCACATTATTTATAATAATATTTCTGGTCCCCCTTATTATTACTTATTTTTTATTATCTATTTTATTATTTATAGTTTCAAAAGTTTATTTTAGTTTTAATGAAAAGAATTTCTAGAAAAAAATTCTTTAGTATTCTACTTCGTCTTTATTATTACTTTATCATTAATAATATTTCTGGCCACCTTTATTATTACTTAATTTTTATTATTTATTTTATTACTTATATTTTTTAGTATTCCTAAAAACAATTTCTAGGAAAAAATTCCATAAGAAATTTTTGAATATTCTTCACCTTGTTGAATTATATTCGTCACCTTGAATATTCTTATTGTTACTTTATTATTACTATAATATTTCTGTCAATCTTTATTATTAGTTACATTTTTATTATTTATTATTTATTTAGAAATTTTTGAATATTCTTCACCTTTATTGTTACTTTATTATTATTAAGGTCAAAATTAGTTACATTTTTATTATTTATTATTTATTTAGAAATTTTTGAATATTTCGTCACCTTTATTGTCACTTTATTATTAGTATTAATATTTCTGTCAATCTTTATTATTAGTTACATTTTTATTATTTATTATTTATTTAGAAATTTTTTGAATATTCTTCACCTTTATTGTTACTTTATTATTACTATTAATATTTCTGTCAATCTTTATTATTAGTTACATTTTTATTATTTATTATTTATTTAGAAATTTTTGAATATTCTTCACCTTTTATTGTTACTTTTATTATTATGTTAATATTTCTGTTCAATCTTATTATTAGTTACATTTTTTATTTATATTCTTCAAAATTTATTTTAGAAAGTCGAAAATGAATTCTAAAAAAAAGATTTTATTTTAAAGCTCGAAAACTGAGATATTTTTTTAAACAAAGTAAAGTTAAGAGAAAAAAATATTTATTTCATCAAATTCGTTGCTTATTCAAATTTCGTGCAAATTTGTATTTCTGAGAGAGAAAGTCTTTTTGATTTAAAAAATTTTGTAACTGATCCGTTGCCAATTATCCTTCAAAGTCTCAGGTATCAGTTTTCCATCATTTTTTATTTTCCGAGATTTTCTACAAATTCAATTTTCTAGTGATATTCTTTTGTTATTTGATACATTTTTACTTGGATGCAAAGGAGATAACTTTTGGGGAAAATGAATTATGTAAAACATTCGTTTTGAAAGAATAAAAATGTATTTTAATTTTTTTCTAAACTTTTGAAGATTGCTATGCAACAATTGAATTTAAAATACTTTACTTAATAGAAAATACGAAAACATTTTTTTAAACACTTTAAATTTCATGTACTTAGAAAAAGTCAGTTCCCATCGTGTATAATAACTTGTAAGTGGATTCTCTATGTCAGCTTTGATCTTATCTATGGTTTTCTCTCTAATTAAAATTTGTATGTGTAACTATTGCCTTTTTTACTATTATGGTCATATATTAATGAAATTTTGTCTATTTTGAAACATTTTCTCATATTATGTTATTGTATATTTTAAATCAATTCTCTTAGAGTTTATCAAATAGTGGCCTGATGGTCGAGTGGCTAGCTCTCTGGAGCTCTGTATCATAGGTTTCGTGTTCGAGTTCAAGATGGTGCCATGGATGTTTGTGTTGGTTCTGAATCCACTTTAAATAGTAGACCGTTACATCATAAAAAGTGAAGTCATAAGTTTAAAGTGACATCATCAAAAACATATTGTAGTCCAATGAGCAAAGCCCGCCAAGACCAACGTTATGAAAAGATGTCGTTGGATGTTGAAATTGATGAGGGCCTCATTGTGATATAAAAGAGGGCGTCCCAGCGTTGTGGTTCGTCTAACAGTTCCAGCAGGATTTGCTGTAGAAAGACCAAGTAAGTGGATTGAATTGTACTTGTGATTTAATAGTGCACTTGTGATCAAATTTTATTTTTACTTTTTTATTTCTTTGTATAATAGACCAGATTTTATTATTTGTATATATATATATGTTGTTCTTGTAATTTAAAATTAAAATGTTCCCATGAACCTGAATGTGGCCATTTTCTCGAAGCCAGTTAATGGCCAAATATATGCAGGGACATCACACTATTTTTAAATTTAATAATCAAAAATATTTTCCCCATTATATATATATATTCCAAATTTTAAGTATGAGACTACAAGTACCATAACAACTTTTATCTGTAAACATCGTGAAACAAATAATTTGATTTAAAGGAAATGAGAGATCATTAATAGAAGAATAGGAGAATATTTTTGATATTTTGTATCAATTGCTTGCTAAATTAAGTCAGTCCAACTCCTACTAATCTTCATCACCTTGCTGCAATAATAAGTTATAACTAACAGTAATCATTTCAGAAGGCTTTAGCCTAATAAGTAGTTGTTTTTGATATTTAGCATATTAGAGGGATATCATATAAATAATATGAGATATATCTTATACAGTAGAACCTATGTAAGTCGAAATTCAAGGGAGATGCCAAATAATTCGAGTTATCGAGCTTTCGACTTATGGAGGATTTCGACTTACGCGAAGTTTGTGTAAGGAAATATTCGACTTGTAGAGGTTTAGTTTATTTCGACTTATTCTGAGTTAGAGAGGTAAAATAAATAAAAATTCAAGTTACAGAGGTAATAAACATGTTTGTTTGTAACTTAAAAGTTATATTATGTACAACAATAAAAAAATCAAAATAATTCTGAAACAACCTTAAAAGTAAGTGATCGAGTTGTAAAGTTCGTAAAATCAAACATTGCTAATGTTTGAGATACAGAGGTCCAATTTTTTTCGAGTTACGGACTGAAAATATTTACCAAAATGGCTTGTGGGGATTGACTAATTATTTCGACATATAGAGGGTTGAAATTTCGAGTAGTGGAGGTTTTGGAGCTTGAAGGAAGGGAAATTTTTTTTCGAGTTTTGGAAGTTTTCGACTTATCGAGGTTGACTTAAAGAAGTTCTACTGTACATGATATTTTTCAGTTAATAATGAATTTAAATCAAATTATTAAAAATCATTTAAATTCTATCGACGATTAAAAAAAAAAAATATTTATATCCAATTATTACAAAAATATTTCCATAAAAAAATTGACTAATATTCCCAAAAAAAAAAATTAAAACTTTAGCTTTTATAATTTCTTTTTTTTTTTACCTTCATAATTTATCATATTGGAAGATTTATTTTTCAAATTCTTACTGTTAAAGAACAATTAATGTAGATGGTATGTGGGTTTTAAATTCACCCGAATGCTTTCAAAGGTTCAATTACAATGATTTTTTTTCAGTTTATTATCCAGTAATGTTATAGTAATTATTATACTCATTATTATGAGTAGAGAATGTCTCATCATAATGAGTATTTAATATTTTTTTTTTACATTTAATATTTAGGTCCCGGCAATTAAATAAAATGTCTAGCGAATGTCTACTGATAATTATAGGTATTCCGCATTTTCTTTTATATTTAAAATTTTTAGAATTATTATTTATGTCACTGCAATTAGCATTGCAATATGTGAATAGAAAAATAATTATTGGAAATTAATTTTTCGAAAAATACTTTTTTTCAGCGAAATTCTAACTATTTAGGTGGATAGAATTAATGTGTATAAATGTTACTAAAAATACTTATTTGGTTAATTTAGAGTACAAATTATTAAGATTTTGTTGAAGGATGATTAGTTAAGATTTTATGAAACTTGAATAAATAATGTATCAAGTGGTGGAATATCTGTCGATTATCAAGTATGCTAGTTTGGAAAATATATAATTATAATAACATTTAATAGCTTAATTTTCTTTTGTGATTTTGAATATTTCGATAAATATCCATAACATTATTTTTAAATTTAATACTATTAGGGGACAGTAAAGTAATGTCGTATCTGTGCATGTCGATATTATTCTACTCATTGTGTACTCAGAGCTTAGTTTACTCCAAGCGATATCATCAGTTCAGTGTGTACTTCAAAGTCATGCCAAAAGCCAAAGACAAAGACGTTTTAAAGTTAAAGTGACTTGTTAACTCGTAAATAATAAAATCTTTTTTTTTTTTTTTTTTTTGCAATTTATGGTATATAGTATTTATATTTATTAGCCGAATACCAGAAGTGGCTGCAGGCATTGTATGCTTTTTCAGTTTTACAAGGGTAGTAACGCAGTGATGGCTATCAAAAACATTTGTGATGTTCATCCAAAACGCATTAGACTTTTTGTAAATCCCAAAGGTGGTTTTCTAAGTTCAAATCCGGCAATTTCGATCTTTCCGGTGGTTGGTTGTGTCCCGCATAATCTGTCTGAAGAAAACAAAGCTAACCGATCCACCACATGCAACTTATTGCTTCAGCGGTACAACACAGCTTTTTTTTTTTTTTTATCGATTGATAGCTGGAAATGAAAATTGTATCCTCTATTGTAATTTAAAATGCAAAAGGTAGTGGCTGTCTCCTAATATGGCAGGTTTACATATCAAAAGGCGCTTTTTTGTGTTGTGTGGAGTATTCGTATGGTCGTTCATTTTGAAAAGCTGAAACCTGGACAAACTGTGAACAGACCTTTACTGTGAATAATATCCAGTAAACCAATCTTTAACTGAAAAACTGTCCGGCGACTGTCAACAGAAAAGATTTTATTTGAAAAGCTGAATCCTGACAAACTGTGAATGCAGACCTTTACTGTGAATAATTGATCGAGTAAATAAATCCCTAATTGAAAAGTGCCCAGATTGTCAACAATCCTGCAACACCATAATATAAGACGGACGAAACTGTGCAAGACGAACCCTGGAAAAATTTAATGAATTGGGATGATATGTATTGCTTCACCCATCATATTCGCCCGATATTGCGACATTGTATTCCATTTATTCCGATTTCTACAACATTTTCTACGCGGTAAAAAATTTGATAATTCAAATGTGTGTCAAATTAAATGTCCAAAATACCATCTCCAAATATTTTGCTCAAAAACCAACTGATTTTTATTGAAACGGCATTGAGAATTTGCACCCTAGATGGTAAAAGGTTGTTGATAACGAAAGTGATTACATCATTGATTAAAAATAAATACTTGGTGAAAATGTATCTGCTGGAATTTAATGTAGATAAACGACATTTACCTTCCAGTCCCCCTAATATATTATTTATTCCTTTTGTATCTGCATTATTAAATTCAATCAAAAGTGCATATTGTAAATAAATATGTGATTTTTACAACCTTCATTTATCGTCTGATGTTAAATATAATGAAAACGAAAAAATAAATTTGAATTTGAATTTACAATTCATTTTGTAATTGTAATTATAATATCATAAGAAACTCAATGACCTTCTTGCAACATAGAAAATTATTACGCACTTATTTATAATTATTTCTACAGTATGCTTAATTAATTCAAGTCTTCTTTGGACTTTATGGGATTCTGGGAAAGATTAAAGTATTACTCGAAATGCAAAGAATTTTCAGGGAAGGATTTTATTTCCATGCCTCACAAAATCCCTTTTAAGTGATATATTCTTTTCATGCCACTGTTGCTGTCAAGCAGACGCTTAAGCCTGGGTTTGAAAAGTTAATTAAAAAGATCTTTTACTTCAGTCGTCGAAGAAACAACTTAACCAGCTTTTATTGCATGAAGCCGTAATATAATGAATTAATAAAATATTAATAATGTAATTTAAGTTCATATTTTAATTTATAAATAATTATTGATGCGAAATTGTAAGATTATTAAGCAGTTTTAATTATGTCTTTAATATAAAAGGATGTGATAGATGACACATTTTATCATTAGAACTTTTTCTTATATATTCTATTATGCATATTTTTAGGCGCCTGATGGCCGAGTGGCTCTCGGTACCACAGGTATCGGGTTCGAATCCCAGCAATGCCCATGGATGTTTGTAGTGGTTCGGAATCCACTTTAAGCCGTAGGTCCTGGTCTCCTATGACTGTAAGAGCGTCACGAAGCCAAAGTCAGACTTCTATCTACGGGTGCTCCATCACAACAGAAGCTGTTTCCTTCCCCTTCAATCATGAGTACGTATGGGCTCGTGGGCTTGGCCAGCCAAGTGGGATAAGAAACAACAACATGTATTTTTTTTTTTTAAAAACTTTGTTATTTTATAAATTAATATATCGTTTCTATCCTATATTTCATGATTCATATGGCCCGACTGGTAGCTCAGGGGCAATGTGTATGAGCATTAGTGCCCAGGTTCAATCCGCTGACGACATTGTTACAGACACTGTTTCAAAAAAACGAGGAGTCTCGAAGAAGTCGGGATGTTCAGCATATTGCCTCGTTAATCAAAATACTACCACACCATATTGCTGTGCCTAAAGCTGAGTTGTCCTTTTACAGTTTGAGAATGATGTGGGTGAGAATAAGTCTGTTAGGGCTCTGTGACGCTCTACAGTCATATGAGACCGGGACCTACGGCTTAAAGTGGATTCCGAACCACTACAAACATCCACAGCACGATCGGAACTCGAGGCCGAAACATGTGGTACCGAGCGTCAGAACGCTAGCCACTTGACCATCAGGCCCCCTTTAGCCAAACTAGAGTCATCTTGATTTTCAGGGATTTTCTCCCATACACAAAAACGGGGTAGTTACCCCTAAAAAAAGTTTTCTCGGAGGGCACTGTCCTCCTTATTCGGAGCTAAATCAGACTTCTACCTACGAGTGCTCCATCACAATAGAAGCATAGAAGCTGCCCCCTTTATCTCCTTCCAAGAATAGACTACTTATGGGATGTCCGTTCCGCGCTGCCCGTCACTGAGGATTAGTCAACAATAACATTTTATCATTGCAATATTTTATTATATATTCTATTCTATATTTAAAAAAATATCTTCGCTGATTTATCACAATTATACCATTTATATCCTATATTTCATGATTCATGTTATCACACTACTTATGACTTGAATTCCAGTCAAGTCAAAAATAACACTAATTACGTTATCTACAAGATATGCATTTAATGATAAAGTTGCCTCCAAATATTGATTCGAAATGTTTCTACGTGTTACCACAATCGCCATAAAAATCATTAACAATTTTAAAATAGCGAAGCCCAACTCGTGGCTGAGTTGCAATTTGTGTCGCTGGTGAGCATTAGACGGATATTCAATCCGCTAGCGTCTTTGTTGTAGGTACTGCTTCCAAAAACAAACAGACCCAATGGTGTTTCTGATGTTCAGCATCTTGCCTCGTCGGACTACCTAGTGGGAGTTTCCGGGTTTTCTTCAATCGATACTCAAAGATGGGGTATTTCCCCTCCCGGAAAACACTTCCCTTCTTCTTCAGCATTAGGGAGCCAAGCTTCGACTTCTACGTACGGGTGCTCCATCACAACAGAAGCTCCCCTCTCTCCTCCTTACATGAGACCACACGGGTTCTTGACTTAGTCTAGATGTTGTCTTGTAACCAGTGGAATACGAAAAAAATAGCGACTGTCATGACAGATTAAAATTTAGAAATCAAAATTTTATTATTTCAATGTCAGGTATTTAAATTTTGTTTCATCCACACTGGATATTGCGCTCTTTTTTATGTATATCACAAAAACTCCAACGTTGGTTAGAGGAAGGATAACATCTTTCAGACTTTAAATGGGATTCATCACTCATCTTATGAGAAAAATAAATCACTGACTGTCGATGTGTAATATTTATACAGATATAATAATAATAAG
The DNA here is from genome assembly GCA_021605095.1 of Caerostris extrusa. Taxonomy (NCBI): domain Eukaryota; kingdom Metazoa; phylum Arthropoda; class Arachnida; order Araneae; family Araneidae; genus Caerostris; species Caerostris extrusa. The sequence continues at coordinate 56,224 of BPLR01015583.1, forward strand.
GATAATGATGATAATTGTGATAATATTTTTATATATATTATTATACAATCATCATCGACCATACTTATTTCTAATTTGTGATTACAATCCGAGCTCTAAATTTGTGCCCTACTTTAAATTGGATGCACATTAGTTTAATAATCAATACAACAACAACTATTAGCTTAAACTAAATTTAACTTTTATATTTAAATCTGCAGCTAGTTTTAATGTTCTTTGAAATTTATTAAAGACAATTGCCTTATTTTCTAAATTGAAGTATAATAAAAACGAACAATTCATGTACCTTTAAATATGTCCGCGGTGAAGTCCAACGATCAATAAAACATCATAAATCTAAGTTCCTTTTTTTTTTTCAGGAGAGAGTTACTAAAATATGGACTCCCATAACATCAAATTGGAAAACGTATATCACAAAGAAATATTGAAGTAGCAAATTACCCGTAAAAATGATCCAGCATACAAGTAAAAGATTCATTATTTTTTTTCCCCCTGAAATAACTTGAATGGTTTTTAGTCCGCTCCACAAAAATAAATGTGGCAGAAATTAACCATCCTCATCCATCATCAACGGTGAAAAGAATGAAGAATTTTCATTTCCAAAAAATGATGAAGAACAAATTCATGTAAAATTTCACTACAATGAAGATTAATTTTCTGTACTTCTGTATTTTCTGTACATTCAGGATTTTATACCTTTCTTTTTTTTCTAGAACTGTGTCTGATTCATAGTTAACTATCTAACTAATAGTTAAAAAGATATTTACAAAATATTAACAATCACATTTTTCATTATATGATTCCTGAACTGTGAAAATATAAAAATTCTGATAATTATATGTAGAATATAAACAAAAACTATATTAACAATCAGTAGATATGTTGTTAACTATCTAAAGTCAATTATTTTATGGTTAAAAATTGTCTGAATTGTTAAAAGATATTTACGAAATGTTCCCTCTAACAATTTTATTATTATATGATATCATTTATATATCATATACAGTGAGCCACAAAATTGATATACATAAAACTTTTAGATTACAAATTAAATATTGATTTAAATAGATAAATTTTTTATCATAGATACTTTAACCTCTGAAAATATAATAAAAATTCTATAGTTAACTTATTTATTACGAAAAATTATGATTCGAAGAAAAGATAGAAAAAAACATGCCACAAAAATCTATATTTGTATGCCACCACTTTTTTTAGTTTCAGATTTTCTTTAAAGAGAGTAGCTGCTGCTTATAACACGTACTATTGCACTAGAGAAACTACTGAATCTGAGCATTTATTGGTTGTAAAATGGTCAAAAGAGGGCAAATCTCTTCGAGAAATCGCTTCGTTGATTGGTGTAACTCATGGTTGTGTCCAAAAATATTGGATCTGTAATATTCCTGGAAGAGGACGTAAAGAAATACTGAGTTACAGCGAAAAAGATCATTCACTCAGTAAAGAAAGATCCGAGGGTGAGTGCCTCTAAACTATTTTTTATCGATACAATCGGGAAAAAGATCTCAGTTGCAACAATCGATCACCCTTCACCAATATGGGTTTCATGGTTGTACACCAATACGAAAGCCATCATCAAGTATTGAATAGACAAAAGAGAGTGATTTTCGCCAAAACATCGTTTAAAGCTTATTTCTTTTTGGAACACTGTAATATTTTCCGATGAAAGTAAGTTTAATCTTTTACGGAAGCGATGGACGATTTAAAATATGGAGAGAAGCTGGGAAATACTGACACCTAAAAAACCATTAAGACAGTCAAGTTCGGAGGTGGATCTGTCCTCGTTTGGGGTTGCATGTTGGCTGGAGGAGTTGAAGAGCTTGCTTTTATTGATGGTATTATGGAATGTATATTTGGGGATTTTAAATGATAACTTGAAAAAATGCCAGTAGTTGGGGCTTGGGTCAAGCTTTCATATTCCAGCAGGAGAACGACCCGAAGCATACAGCGAAGATTGTGCAGTTATACTTGCTGTATCATTGCAAGAAGTAATTACACACTCCAGCCCAGTCTCCAGACCTAAATGTCATCGAAAATTTGTGGTCGCAATTAGAGAAAGCTGTAGCAAGGAAGTTCTCAAGAAGGTTCTGAGAGAAGAATGGGCTAAAAATTTCTACTGAAACCACTAAAACACTAGTAGAATCTATGTCCAGAAGATTACAAGCTTTAATTAAAAAAATATAAATTGTACGTTAAAAGGAAATTAATAAAATTTTTGTTGTTGAATCAGATCTTTTATTTTTTTTTTCTTAAAAAATAAATAAACGTAACAATTTTATAAGTATAGTACGGTAAAGAATAGACTAAAGTATATAAAAAATTCAATCATTTTAAAGCAATATTTAATTTGTAATTGCAAAAAGTCTCTCTTAGGTGTATTCAATTTTGTGGCCCACTGTATATCCTTAAATGATTCTGATAATTCTATTAAAATATGAATAAATTCGTGAAAATTATATGTAGAATATAAACAGAAATATGCATTAACAATTTAGATTTTGTTAACTATCTAAATAAATTATTTTAACAAAAATTGCCAGAATAGTTAAAATGATATTTACGAAATATTCCCTTTATTACTATATGATTCTAGAATTCTATAGAAATAATTTATTGAAAACATAAAAAATCGTAATAATTATGTGTAAGATATAAACAAAGCCATGTATTAACAAACATTACATTTATTGTTAACTATCTGAGATCGATTATTTTAATTGTTAAAAATTGTCAGAATAGTTAAAAAAAAATATCTACGAAATATTCCCATTAACAATTGTTTTAGCATTAAATGATTTTTAAATTTTGTTGAATGATAATTCTATTGAAAAACAAAAAATAAATTTGTGATAATTATAGGTCGAATATAAAAAAGACATTTATTAACAATTATTAAATTTAGTGTTAAACATTTAAGGTCAATTATTTTAATGGTTAAAAAATTGTCAAAATAGTTAAAAAGATATTTACGAAACATTTCCTTTGACAATCACATTTTTCATTATATGATTCTTGAATACTGTTGAATGATAATTCTATTGAAAACAAAAATAAATTTGGGATAATTATATGAAGACTATAAACAGATACATGCATTAGCAATCATTAGATTTATAGTTGACCATCTAAAATCAGTTATTTTAAAGATTAAAAATTGTCAGAATAATTAAGTAGACATTTATGAAAAATTCCTTTAAAAATAGCTTTTACCATTACATGATCCTTGAATTGTTTTGAATGATAATTATTTTGGAAACATAAAAAAATTGTGAAAATTCTATGTAGATTCGAAACAGAAACATGTATTAGCAATCATTAATATGTAGTATTCATTCACACAAAAAACAGCTTTAACTTTTGGAAAGAAAAGTTTTCAAAAACATGGACACTTCCAAATCAGTATATTTTTATGCAATAAAAACTTAGATTTATTTCATCTTTTTATTATTTGCTATCCTTTCTTTAGACACAAAATATCCTACTACTGCACTGTAAAAACAAGATCAGCATTTATTAATACACAAAATATATTGCTTTCCAGTAAAGTGCTTTTTGGAGCAAATTTAGGTTGATTATTTTTTCCTAAAAACTCAAAAACATCAGAGAAATAATATTAGCAGTACTATAATTACTTATTTTCTGCAAATGCTTTTGAATAATTTATTCAACAAACTATTTATTATTAACAAAAGTATATACAATCATTTTTTTTTATTCGTTAAATTTTTATTTTACGTATAATACTTTTAATTTATATATAAAAGAAATCATGGAATCAGCACTTTTGCACTGAATTTAATTATTAAATTTTCATATAATGGGTACCTTTTTATTCTGTATTATATATAGGTTATACAGACATTGACCACAAGTTGAAGTCATTAAAAACCCATTTATTTCACAACTATTTCAAAACAAGTAAAATTTTAAACCACCATTAAAAAATAGATAAAAAAACAATTTTCTGCAAACTACTTTGAAACTATTTATGAGATTTTTACTAAAGTTCAATACAAACTGTTTTTAAATTTTTTCTAATATACTTTATGGAAATAAATTTTATTTCAATTTCAAAACAAAAAATTTTGCAACCACCTGCAAAAAATAGATAAAAACAATTTTCTGCAAGCTATTTTAAAACTAATTATCAGATTTTTTACTATTTGAAAAAAGGACAATAAAAATATTTTCTTTTTTTTATATTTATGGAAAAAAACTTTATTTATTTCGAGTCCTTTCTCTCGAATAGTTCTTAATAGTTCTTTCTCCCGAATAGTTTTTAGAGATAAGTATTTATTCAACAGTTTTGATTTTAGTTTTATACGAACAATAAAAACCTCAAGATTATGGAAAAGATGAAAATTTTCCTGTTCAACTATGCAATATATAATCGAGCGTTTCAAAAGAAAAATTCACATATAGATAAGAAAAAGTTTGAGGTAAAAAGATAAGAAATTTTAAGCATCATTATCAGTCAATGAGAAACGCAGAAACATCAATAAATCAATGAGAAATACAGAAACATCAATCAATTAATGAGAAGCACAGAACAATAAATCAATGAGAAACATAAAACCTCAATAAATCAATGAGCAACATAGAAACCTCAATAAATCAATGAAACACAGATACATCAATCAATCAATGAGAAGTACAGAACAATAAATCAATGAGAAACACAGAAACATCAATCAATCAATGAGAAGCACAGAACAATAAATCAATGTGAAACATAGAAACCTCAATAAATCAATGAAAAACAAGAAACATTAATAAAACAGTGAGAAGCACAGAAGCATCAATAAATCAATGAGAAACATAGAAATACAAATAAATCGATGAGAAACACAGAAACATCAATAAATTTAATAAAAAAATAATGTTGGCTTACTGTTCATTTCTTTAAGAAATGGGACGTCAATGCATACAAGAACAATAAGAATATTAACAATAATTAGTTTTAAAGTCTGTTATACCTCAAAATAAATAATAATCAATTGATAATAATCATTTTCTCTTCAGTATAATCCACATTTGAAGGGAAAATTTATTACGCCTGATAAAATATACACCATGACAAAAAAAAAACAGAAATGTCAGAGTTTTTAATTATTTATTTTAAAATAGATGTTGGGCCTTCAAAAAACAAACCTTTATGATTAAAATGAGGTGCAGCTCATGAAATCTTATCAATGGAAGATTGGTCTTAAGTTATATTTTCTAATGAATAAAATTTTCTGGGAAACATTTACATAATTTTTTTTTCCATAAAAAGAGCTATGCTTCAGAGCTGTATAAAGAGAGTTAAAAAAAAATAAACTAGCTTCTTAAAAATAATAATTTTGTCAATAACGTTTAAATGTTTTACTGGTGTACTCGAAGTAAAACAAACAGTTGCAGAAGAAGACAAATCATTTCAAAACAAGTAATACACATATACCATGAATAAATCTTTAATTGTTTTGAATTAATTATCTGATAACAATCAGATAATCTGTTTTGAAATCTGCTGGAAGATAGATGGCCTAGGCCCAACATGAAGCTGCTGTGCCAATGAAGAAGAAGATTTGGTATGATAACATTTAAACTCGAATAATCCACCGATGAAAGTTCAGAGGTTTATTATTTTTCCTTAAAACTTTCCAGAGGTTACTGTAACCAATTTTCTAGTCATATGGAGAAGAATATGTTAATACTTGACCACAAATTTGGTGGCTATCACAAAACAATATTCTAACCTCTAAATGATGAATCACTATCAATACTCTAATCTTTAAATATTGAATCAATATCAATGCTCTAATCTCTCACTAAAAAAAGATGAAAAATATACAACTGACACGTTGTTCATATTAACCTTAATCCTTTGAACAAAATAAAAAAAGACGAATCCTTCTAGAATTTCAATAAATTTTAATCTTACCATGCTATAACAGCAATATTAAGCAAGCGAATAAATCAATTGTTTAACAGAAATATTTAACTTCTACAAAATAACGTTTTCCGTTTCTAACTTAAACATTAGAAACTGTCTTCAGTGTCAAAGAATTCTAACAAGGACAGTGTAAGGAAAGGAAAACGACTCGACAAATCAAATTTAAAGACCAGAAAATGTCCTTTCATTTCCCAACTCAAGATAACTAGAGCGTGAATAATGCAGGGTTGCTTTTATGGCAGGAGCGGAAGTGAAGTGGTCACGCCAACATGACCTTGGAACAACGTAAACACTGTCCAATAGGGGTGTGTCTGTTTACACGTGATGATGAGGCGGAATAGAAATCACCACATTTGGACTCTGGATTCCTATAAACAAGTCCATAAATTTTTATGCGATACGAATCTATGAGATGTTTGGTTGGGTTTGTAAATAAAATAAACATTGCTATGTCGTATTGGCAGCATTTCTTCCAATTTCATTTCAAATATCCCAAAATTTGGAATGAAATTGAAATTGGTAGGCTTAGTAATGAATAATATTTTTATTTATATTTTTTAATTAATCAGAACAATATGTTTAATCAAATGCTTTAATATTTGTTTAAGAATTAAAAAGTACTTTTGTTACAAAAATCAGCTAATTTGCCAGTTTTCTGTAAGGAATGACATTCTTTCAAGATTTCCATGGATAATAGAACAAGATATTTACTAGTCTTCCGTCAACTTTTCAGTGGAAAGGTAAATTTCAATTTTTAAAACCGGAAATGGACCATTTGATTACGTCTTAGGGATGCAAGTCATACACAATGATTTGAAAGACAAAAAATTTAATAGTTATTGTAGAATTTTTTCATTTAATTTTTCTTTTAATATTAAGTAATTTAAAATTTTAACTATTTAGAATAAAATTATTTTTGTTGTAAATAAAATCCATTCGAAATTACTTTTTTTCCCTCTATTATACACATCTGTGTTTAAATTCATCTGACTTAACCTCTTGCCAGTTTTCCATATGGTTTCGTGTGAGATTATACAAATAAGGAAAATATGGAGCAAATGTTTGCTTTTTACATCAACTGTCTCATATCGACTAATATAACTATAAAATAACTGCTTTAATACAGGCTGGACTAAATTAGTTGAAGACAAAATGGTTTATTAACTGCAAGAAAGTACACATGATTATAATATACTGAAACACACTAAATTGATCTTTTCACAAATGATCGTTAGGCTGAATTTTGTTACTCTTCAAATGATCCATTGATAAATCATGCTTGTGATTAGTTCATCGATAAGTATGATTTTTAATACATTTAACGATAAATCAGGTTTATGATAAGTTTATTGATAAATCAAAATCGTAATAGGTTTATTCGTTAAGTTTGAGAGCTTGTTCCAAACCAAATACCGTGCAGGTTCGTTATTTAAAATCAATTATTTATGATTTAATTGCAGGTGCAAATACATCAAATAATTTTCTAGGATCAGCATTTCACTTTTTTCCATCATTATGAGGACGAATGATGAACAATCACAAACTACATCTTATTCTCTTATTCAGAAGTGAAATAGGAACACTTAGCACCATTTATACACTGAGTTCAAATACAGCATTGCAAATATCAGAACTCAGATATTTATTTTAAAATTGGAACATATTTCATATTAGTAATTTTTCTTTTATAAAAATATGTTTATTCGAAAGATGAACATCAAAGAACGTAAGTAAAAATCAGTAAACTAAAAATTGTCTTGTCGAATGGTAATATTTATATTATTTAAGTGCGTGAAATGCACCTTAAACAACAAAAAGAATAGAATAAACAGGCAAGAAAAACAATTTCCACCCACTTTTATCGATATCTTCTCCATTCCATCCTATAAAAACCTGAAGTTATTCATTTTCTTTTATTAGCTCTTCACGAGAAATATTATTCTTCGAAATCAATAAATGGCAGCGGAAGAACCATCGCTGCCCGCTTCTGCCATTTTCCAATTTCCTCCACACATTCTTCGCTAAAAGAAGAAGCTCTTAAAAATCAAATGACTTTCCACTACAATTTATTTAATTCGAAATGTGTTCTGAAGGTTTTCGTACAATGGTATAAGTTCTTCTTTTCCTTCTTTTTAAAAGAGAATAGTTGATGTTAATGTACCTCAGGGGAAATCACAAAGATGATGTTTTATTGTTAGTGTAAGAATTATGTCTGTGATTCCCAAAGAAATGTTTCATAAAATGAAATAAACAAATTGCATTAAATAAAACGATGTGAAAGATTTGTAATAAACTTTACGTTATTTGAATCTCAGGAACATATACAAGAGAGAATGATTGCAGTAATTGTATTGCAAATTGTCAGTACAGAATACACTAAAATAAGGAACATATACGATTCGGTTTGGTTTGTCGCTCTACGGTCATTTTTTTTGCATACCTTAGGCTAATTTTGCCGAAACCTACGTTTAACGTGAATTCCAAACCTCTCACAATCATAGTGCTCCAGGATTCGGACCTGAAGCCTGTGGTACCAAAGGCGAGAGTGCTAGACATATGGCTATCAATCAGCTATAGACAGCTGAAGCAGCTTATCATAGCCTCTATTTACATCTCTGAAACTGGTAGACTTCAACTGATAGACCTAACCTTTTGGAAATGTTGAAAAAATTTCGATCATTTTTAAATTTAGAACTATTGAATACAACATAAGTAAATAAAAATAATCAGGGGATTTGGAATTTCAAATATCAAGAACAATATTAGAAAATGACTTTAACGTTTGAAGCAACAACGAATATTTCCCTTGACATCATATCCTTTAGGACATCATATCATATTCTTTGTTATTATTAATATTTTTATAAAATTGTACTTATTCGACAAATCAGAAATTCGAAGTTTATTCTGAAATGTTTATTCAGAAAATTATTATCTCATAGCCATCAAAGAACATAAATAAAAATCATTAAACTAAAAATAGCCATGTTCAGTTGTAATATTTATATTATTTAAGTGCGTGGAATGCACCTTAAACAACAAAACAATAGAATAAACAGGTAAGAGGAAAGCAATTTCCACCCACGTTTATCGATATCTTCTCCATTCCATCCTATAAAAACCTGAAGTTATTCATTTTCTTTTATTAGCTCTTCACGAGAAATATTATTCTTCGAAATCAATAAATGGCGGCAGAAAGAACCAACGCTGCCCTCTTCGCCATTTTCCAATTTCCTCGGCTCGCTAAAGAAGGTGCTCTTAAAAATCAAATGACTTTCCATTATAATTTATTTATTTCGAAAACGTTCTGAATGTCTTCGTACAATGGTTGAAATTCTTCTTTTTTTCCTTTTTAAGAAGAGAATAGTTGATGTTAATGTAACTCAAGGGAAATCACGAAGATGATGTTTTATTGTTATGCGGGTGTTAGTGTAAGAATTATGTCTGTGATTCCAGAAAAAGATTTCTTAAAGTAAAATAAACAAATTTCATTAAATAAAACGGTGCGAAAATTTGTAATAAATTTAACATTATTTGAATTTCAAGAACATATACAAGATGGAATGAATGCAGTTGTGTTTCAAATTGGTACAGAATACACTAAAATAAGGAACATATACAATTTGATTTGGTTTGTCGCTCTACGATCATTTTTGCATACCTTAGGCTAATTAGACCGGGACCTACAATTTAATAAGAATTTCAAAACCACTCACAAACATACATGCCCCCGCCAGGATTCGAGCTGAAGCTTGTGGTACAAAATTCAAAACGCTAACCAATTGGCCATCAAGCAGCTACCGAGAACTGCAGCAGGCTATCGTAGCCTCTATTTACATCTAAGAAACTGATATACCTAAGATTTTGGAATTGTTGAAAAGAATTTCGATGATTTTGAAAATTCTAATCACTAAATACAACATCAGTAAAGGAAAATAATTCGGGGACTTGAAATTTCGAATATCAAGAACAATATTAGAAAATGACTTTCACATCTGAAAGAACAATATTTCCTGGACATCACATCCTTTCTCCTATTCTTTATTACTATTAATATTTTTTATAAAAATGTTTTTATTTAAAAGATTATTATCTCATAAACATCAAAGAACGTAAGTAAAAATCACTGAACTAAAAATTGTCTTGTCGAATTTTAATATTTATATTATTTAATGTGTGAAATACAATTTAAACAACAAAATAATAGAATAAACAGGCGAGAAGAAAGCAATTTTCTCCCACTTTTATCGATATCTTCTCCATTCCGTCCCATAAAAACACGAAGTTATTCATTTTCTTTTATTAGCTGTTCAGAGAAATATCATTCTTCGAAATCAATAAATGGCAGCGAAAGAACCATCGCTGCCCGCTTCGCCATTTTCCAATTTCCTCAGCATTTTCTTCGCTAAAAGAAGAAGCTCTTAAAAATCAAATGACTTTCCACTATAATTTATTTAATTCGAAAAACGCTCTGAAGGTTTCTCTACAATGGTGAAGTTCTTTTTTTCTTGCTTTTTTAGAAGAGAATAGTTGATGTTAATGTAACTCAGGGGAAATCATGAGGATGATGTTTTTTACTGTTATGCGGATGTTAGTCTAAGAATTATGTCTGTGATTCCCAAAGGAATGTTTCTTAAAGTAAAATAAACAAATCGTATTAATGAAAACGGTGTGAAAATTTGGCAATACACTTTACGTTATTTGAATTTCATGATGTCCAGGGAAATATTCGTTGTTGTATCAGACGTGAAAGGCATGCTCTAATATTGTTCATGATATATGAAATCAAGTCCTAATTTATTTTTATTTACTGATGTTGTTTTCAGTAATTCCAAATTTCAAAATCATTGAAGTTATTTTCAACAATGCCAGAAGGTTAAGTCTATCAGTCGCCACCTGTCAGACACACAGATGTAACAAAAGCTATAATATGCTGCTTCAGTTCTCTACAGGTCTAGCAGATATACTTTATGCATATACAAAGCATATAGCAGATATAATTTATGGATATACAAAGCATCTAGCATATAACCCGGAAAAGAACTCCATGAGTTTGGATAGTAGAATGTAAAATTTAGTGATATACTTTTTATATACAGGGTGATTACCATAAAGCTTTTTTAGATATAAGAGTCGCTAGCTATCATACCACTCACAGAAAATGAATGAAATTTTAAGGTATTTTGAGATATGTGCTGATGAATAATATGAAAAACAACAGATAAACTCTACAGTTACTGTTACAGTGATAAGATTTCGAAAATTTTGAATGGCAGCGCCTAATTTTATTTATTATAATATGATTACTATAGTGAAAAATCATAAATAACGTTGAAACGGTACTTGTAGCACAAAAATCGCCGGCGCTTGATTGACTAAGAAGAAAAAAAACAATCATTAGTTGCAGAGAACAACACAAAAAGCAAAACATTTTAATGTGTTCCACAAATGTTTCATACAACATGCATGCATGTACAGCGAAATGTCCGTGACTTCGTGTGAATGCAGAATGGCGCTCCCCCAATTTGTGATGTCTTTTTCGTAAAACATTTCTTAACACAACAATTTAAAGAATTATCTCTCGTGATTTCATGTATCCGTTGCCGCCAAGGTCCCACAATCTCATTTCAATGGCTTTCTGCCTGTGGGGATACCTGAAATCTAATGTGTGTGCATCTAATCTGCAAACTGTATCTGATTTGAAAGATGCCATCAGACGTCGATTCAGCAGATTCCTCTTGGCATGGCGCTTGCTTCAGTGCTGTATAACATCTGCCGCATACAAAGTGTCGTCATGTGAAAAGGAGGTCACGGGGAATATTTGTGAAACATATTAAATTTTATTGCTTGCTGCTGCTTATCTGGAATTATTGGGGTTTTTTTTTTTTTTTTCTTTCTTAGTTTTTCTAGCGCCAGTGATTTCAGTTCTACAATTACAGTTCCAAAGCTCTTTTTATGGATTTTCACTATGCTGATTACATTCCAGTTAAAATTATGTATTACCATTTAAAACTTTTCGAAATCGTGTCGCTGTAATCATAACTGTTTGAGTTGAACAGTTGTTATTGAATATGATTCTAGAGCGCATATCTCAAATTACCTTAAATCAAACTTTTCTTCAGTTTCTGTGAATGGCATTACAGCTATGGACTCATAAATCGAAAATGCTTTTTATAATCACCTGTACTTTACATATAATTAAATATGAAAATACAACGATTCTGAAGAGTAGAAAGTAAAATTTAGATATAAGTTAGTACAAAGGATTTAACCTATGTATTTTAAATATAATCCCACATGCAAATCCAGTGAGTTAGTTAGTAGAAAGCATCATTTTATCATATTAGGCAAGAATAAAGCATCTAACAGATATACATTTTTATATAATGCCATATGAAAATCCAGTAGTGTTGGACAGTAAAAAATAAAGTATGGTATGAAATCAAGTTTATCCAATTTATTAACTCACGTTACTTTGACTTACCACTTATCGTAACCAAGGAATCTCACATCGAAATTTATAAACTTTTGTAAATTCATGGTGAGTCAGCATTTTTATTTCTAGTTTATTTGACATGATTTCGTTATGCGTCTAGCAATTCTCGAGCATCTTTTTTTAAAGAAATAAATAGATATTTTGAGTCAAAAAGAGACATCCCTCCCTAAATATAAATAAAATAATCTCAACGAAGGCCCTATGTTTTTGAAAAGTTTATCGATAAATTAGGCTTGTGATAAATTTATCGATTTATTGGGCTTGTGTAGGTTTATCAGGTTTGTGTTAGGTTATTTTGTTGTAAATAACTCCCTTCAAAATTACCTTTACCTCCTATTGCACTGCTTTGTTTGAATCCACCACACTTGGCTACCTGTTAATTTTTACACTCGATAGCTGGTCTTATTATACATTTATGAGAAATGTAAGTGAAACATATTAAGTGAACCACACTTAGTTAAACACACTAAGTTTATCTTTTCATAAATGATCGATTAGCTGACTTTCGTTACTCTTCAAATGTCTCTTTGATAAGAATGTGGGGTTTATCGATAAGTCAGGTTTGTGGCAAGTTTATCGATAAATCGGACGTGATAGATTTATCGATCAGGTTATCGACTAATCATGCTTAAATTTATGGACTAATCATGCTTGTGACAAGTTTTTCGATAAATCACGTTTGTGATAGGTTTATCAGGTTTGTGTTAGGTTATTTTGGTTGTAAATATATCCCTTAGAAACTACCTTTCCCTCTATTACACTACTTTAAATGCATGAGACTTGGTCACCTGTCAATTTTAAACATGGTAGCTGGTCTCACTATACAATTACAATACAATTGATTAATACAATTACAATACAATTGATTAATAAAATTACAATACAATTAATTAATACAATTACTATACAATTGTGAGAAATATAGAGCAGATTACAGATGTCGGCATGACTTGTCATTCTAAATTATAATAGCTATTTTTAAGAAGCTGGTATATTGTCCATTAGTATACTAATTTTGATAATATTTTTTTCTCCAATTTCTACTTTTAATTTCAAAATAAACAATTATATGCTTCAATCGTTATTATTATTTTTTTTTTCCAAATATAGTAGGCCATCGAAAAGTCTGTCCATAAGATATTCTACCTTTATCCTGATAAATGTATCTAGAATACGCACTTATATTTTCCCTTTTATAAGCAAATATGTGTCTCTTCTCAGAGATATCTCGCCATTCGCTTTTATCTGACCGAGGATTCATGTCCTTTTCACATCATTCTTATTTTTTCCTTTAACCTAGAATCGATGGATATTTTCCCGAATCGACATCTTGAGGGAGGGGGAAAAGGGATATTATTCATAAATGATCCCTGATCTGGGAACCGTCTGCAAATGACTGATTCCCAAATCCTAGGGGAAAAAAAAAAAAAAACCCAGAAAATCTGCTGCAGCGAAAAACTATGCACTGAAGGTTTAATATTCTGATATTTCAATCTATCAGAATATTAAACCTTCAGTGCATAGTTTTCCTTTTGCTGAAAAATGTACTGTGTTATTTGGGAAAAAATAGGGAGGAATAGGGAAAATATAAAGGGATTCGGGGACCAAATCTGTCAGCAGAAAGATGGAAGAAGGCTTACTTCATTTTGAGAAGATTAAGCTCCATCTGGCGTAAATAAAATTACTAGACCGCTATTTTTCTGGATAGAAAAATATAATACCTAATTTTAGGTACAAATATATCTCTGTAGTTAGATTGTATCATTGTATGAGAATGGAAAGATGGTTTATAAAATGCTTTTAAATTTCATTTTCTTCGTCTTGCTATGAGATTTAAAATCCATTATTCAGCAAATAAGAACATTTTTCATTAAGTTATGGCATCAGGGTTTTATTCCATCAGAATCTTTTAAAATTCTTTTCTATGACGTAAAAATATTATTGAAAATTTTATAAAGAAAATTAATAAAAATAATATTATAAAATGAATAATATATTCGAAATTACCTTTCCCTCCTATTACATTGCTTTGTTTGAATCCATTTTTTTTTTTCAGACTTTTAGCCGCCTGTTAATTTTACATATGATAGCTAGTGTTATTATACAATTATAAGAAATATAAATGTAACCCACTAAGTGAACAACACTTAGTGAAACACTCTCAAGTTGATCTTTTTCAAAAATGATCGATTGGTTTATCTTCGTTAAACTACAAATGCCCCATTGGTAAATCAGGTTTCTGGTAAGTTTATCAATAAATTAGGTTTCTGACAAGTTTATCAATAAATTAAGTTTGTGATACGTTTATCGATTAATCTGGTTTAGTGATAGGTTTATTGATTTTATCAATAAAACATCAGGTTTGTGAGGTTTATCAGGTTTGTGTTAGGTTATTTTTTGTTATAAATATATCCCTTGAAATTACCTTTACCTACTACACTGCTTTGTTTAAATCCATCGTACTTAGCCACCTGTCAATTTTACATAGATAGCTAGCTGGTTCTTACCATGTAATTATGATATATATAGAATGGATCAACACATGAGGGTATGGCTTATTAACAATTTACGTGATATCCTAAATCATAATAGTTATGAAGAGATTTAGAATTATCAAATTTACTAATTTGATAATAATTTTTCTCCAATTTCTTTTTTATTTTAAGAATAAACTAATTAAATGCTTCATAATTACTATTTTCTTTCAAATACCACCGAAAAGTCTGTCCATAAGATATTATGCTTTTATCATGTTAAATGTATCCAGGAATACGCACTTATATTTTCCCTTTTACAAGCAAATACGTGTCTCTTCTAAGAGATATCTCGCCATTCATGTTTATCGGACCAAGGATTCATATCCTTTTCACATCATTCTTATTTTCCTTTTCCTAGAAGCATTGGATATTTTCCTGAATCGACATCTTGAGGGAGGGGAAAAGGGATATTATTCATAAATCATCCCTGATCTGGGAACCGTCTGCAAATGACTGATTCCCCAAATCCTAGGGAAAAAAAAAAAAAAAGAAAATCTGCTGCCGATGCCCGAAAAGATTGAAATATCAGAATATTAAACCTTCAGTGCATAAGTTTCCCCTTTTTTACTGAAGATAATGTACTGTTTATTTGGGAAAAAATAGGGAGGAATAGGGAAAAATATAAAAAGGATTCGGGGACCAAATCTGTCAGCAGAAAGATGGAAGAAGGCTTACTTCATTTTGAAGAGATTAAAAGCTCCATCTGGCGTAAATAAAATTACTAGACCGCTATTTTTCTGGATGGAAAAATATAATATCTAATTTTAGGTACAAATATATCTTTGTTTTTATATCTTTTATGAGAATGGAAAGATGGTTTATAAAATGCTTTTAAATTTCATTTTCTTCGTCTTGCTATGAGGTTTAAAATCCATTATTCACAAATAAGAACATTTTTTCATTAAGTTATGGCATCAGGGTTTTATTCCATCAGAATCTTTTAAAATTCTTTTCTATGACTTAAAAATATTATTAAAAATTTTATAAAAAGAAAAATTAATAAAAATAATACTATAAATTTAGGTTAATGAATTTTTTCTTAAAAAATGTACATTCTTTTTCTTCTTCTATTCAAACAAACATTGCTTTGTTTGAATGCATCTTTTAAGATTTTGCCGCCTTTTAATTTTGTCATCATTGATAGTCTAGTGTTTCATTTTTTATAAAATTATAAGAAATATAGTCGTTTAACCCATTTTTGAAGAACACTTAGTGAAACATTCTGGTTGATCTTTTTCAAAATGATCGATTGGTTTATCTTCGTTACACTACAAATGCCCCATTGGTAAATCTGGTTTGTGGTAAGTTTATCAATAAATTAGGTTTGTGATAAGTTTATCAATAAATCAGGTTTGTGATAGGTTTATTGATAAATCAGGTTTGTGAGAGGTTTATTCAGGTTTGTGTTAGGTTATTTTTGTTATAAATATATCCCTTCAAAATTACCTTTACCTATTACACTGCATTGTTTAAATCCATCAAACTTGGCCCCTGTCAATTTTACATAGATATCTAGCTGGTACTTACTATGTAATTATGATATATTAGAATAGATCAACACATGAAGGTATGGCTTATTAACAATTTACTCGTGCCATCCTAAATCGAAATAGTTAAGAAGAGATGCTGATATATTATACAGTAATTTACTAATTTGATAATAATTTTTTCTCCAATTTTTTTTTTTTTTTAAAAATAAACAATTAAATGTTTCATAATTTTATTTTCTTTCAAATACAGTAGACCATCGAAAAGTCTGTCCATAAGATATTCTACTTTTATCATGTTAAATGTATCCAGGAATATGCACTTATATTTCCCTTTATAAGCAAATACGTGTCTCTTCTAAGAGATATCTCGCCATTCACGTTTATCGGACCAATGATTCATATCCTTTTCACATCATTCTTATTTTCCTTTTTCCCTAGAAGCAGTGGATATTTTTCCCGAATCGACATCTTGAGGGAGGGGAAAAGGGATATTATTCATAAAATCATCCCTGATCTGGGAACCGTCTGCAAATGACTGATTCCCCCAAATCCCAGGGAGAAAAAAAAAACAGAAAATATGCTGCCGATGCCCGAAAAGATTGAAATATCAGAATATTAAACCTTCAGTGCACAGTTCCCCCTTTGAAGATAATGTACTGTTTTATTTGGGGAAAAATAGGAAGGAATAGGGAAAAAATATAAAAGGATTCAACCAAATCTGTCAGAAGAAAGATGGAAGAAGGCTTACTTCATTTTGAGAAGATTAAAAAGTCTATCTGGGTATAAATAAAATTACTAAGACCGCTATTTTTTTCTGGATGGAAAATATTGCATCTAATTTTAGGTACAAATATATGTCTGTTTTTTATATTTATCTTTTATGAGAATGGAAAGATTGTTTATAAAATGCTTTTAAATTTCATTTCTTCGTCTTGTTATGAGATTTAAAATCCATTATTCAGCAAATAAGAACATTTTTCATTAAGTTTTGACATGGGGGTTTTATTCCATCAAAATATTGTAAAAAATTTTTCTATGTGTAAGTAAATATTATTGAAAATTTTATAAAGAAAAGTTAACAAAAACAATATTTTATTTTGGTTGTTATTAATTCCTAAATTTTTTTTTCTTTAATAGTGCTTCCAACAAAGAAGCAAGCGGCCTGATACCAATTGGCCCTGGCCTTTGGGACCACAGGCTTCGAGCTCGAATCCTGGAGGTGCCATGGATGTTTGTAAGTGGTTGTTAGGGAATAAAAAATCCCGGCCTAATTAGCCTGAAATATACAAAAAATGACCGTAAAAGACAGACCAATCCCGACAAAGCAATAATTCACTAAGAGCTTCACACACACACAACACTGTGTCCCACTGAGTTGTCTAGGTTTGAAAAGATGTGCATTAGAGGAGTTTTTGATTGACTCTCTACGGTCGCTTATGAGATCGACTACGGGTTAATGTGGTTCAAGAACCAACATCCATGGCACCGCCGGGAATTCGAACTCGAAACCTGTGATACCGAACACCAGATCGCTCATCCCACTCCGCTATCGGGCCCCCTAATTCATTAAAACTTAATTGCAAAAGTTTTTAATCAATTTTCTTTTTATCACAGAACTATTAGAATAGCGACTCTCGGCTTAGCGTAACTGCCGCTGGCGTATTTAGCCACTTTTCAAAAACGAGGCGACTCCGGTAGCGTTTGTGATGTTCAGCATCTTTTCGTTAGGCAGATTACTTGGTGAGAGATTTCTCGCTTTTCGCGCATACTACAGGCAAATGCGGGGTAGACATTCTGAAGACACTGCTCTCCTTCTTCAGTTACTCGAAGACTGCACTAGCCGTCCTATGCTGCTGGACACTGAGGTTAGTCACAACAACAGCTATTAGATGTTTTGAAAATTATTAAATTTTTTTATTAAAATAAGCAGAAAACTATTTGAGATTCAATAAGGAAAAACTTAATAAATTTCCTGCATTTTAATAATTATCATTTCCAATAAAAATATTATTATTGTGTTAATATTAATGCTAACAATATAACATTTCTAATAAAGATATTAATTAATTTATTGCATTTTTAAAAAATAGTAATTTATTACATAATTTTATGTTGTACGATTGCATCATATTAAGTCGCATTTTAATGTTTTTAGGGGGGGATACTGTGACACTGAGTTTCAGAGCGCTAGACACTCGGCCATCAGATCTTAATTGGTTACTAGAATATCATAATTACTAATTATGATGATTATAATAATTACTCATTAATTTACGGTTTTTCTAAAATTAAAGAATTTTAAAAACATGCGAGTTAATACAAAACGCAGACGAATATAGAAGTAGAATATATTTTTTTACATTTTTTAAAAAATTTCCAATGAGTTTTGTACTTAAAAGTGATATAGTTTCTTATCATAGTTTAAATAAATTGTATAAATGATTAAATAAATTTGATTTCATATTTTTTAATGTGCACTTCATTAATAATTACTTAAAATACAATAAAAATTTAAGGAACTATCATGCCAATATTTGTCTACTTTATAATATGTTCTCAAAACTAGGACGTCATCCTAAGATTTATGGAGGTATCTAAGCTAGAAAATTGTTATGGACCTTTCACGAAAATTTTTATAAGTTGTCTTGAGTTACAATATTTACCAAGCTATTGTATTCAGTAGAATAAATTATCATCACTGTTGACGAATAATGAATTATTCATCGCCATATTTGAATAATTTGGCATTAAATATTTCCTAATAGATTTATTTTTAAAAGAACTAAACACCTAAATATGTTTCAGTGTCCATCAAGAAATTAAGTTCTTTTGTAAATAATCTTACGAAACAAATGAATGATATCGTGGATTTTCAGTCAATAATTTGTTAAACTACAGATGATGAATTAATCAAGATAAAGATGTCATCATTCTCAAGGTCAATCAATGTCACGGAGACTCAATTTGGCCAGATGTTACAAGCTGGATCGATTGTCCAATTAGGAGGTTGATGACATCTGAAATAAATAGGACGATGGCGATACACAGTTCGTGAGATATGAAAACAATGTACTTGGTAAGCAGAGTAGCGTCCTATATGTCCTTGCTAATCGAAAAAGTTTAATGAGTTAACATGCAAGGGTATTGTGGTATTGCAATATCACACGTAAACCAAACTTAGCGAAAGAATCATTGGATTTTCTTTAAAATTGAAAAATAAATATGAAAAGAATTTGATAACATTTATAAACTAATAAAATATTTATTTTTAAAACTTGTATTCAAAATAAAATACTGATGCCAAAAGAAAAAGAGTTGATGTTTGAATTTCCTATCATACTTAATTCTGAGCTGCATGAGACGCTGCTGCTGCTGCAATTTTCGGCTGTAAATTAGATAGATTTAGGTGCAGTTACAGTGTCTTACATTTTTTCTCACATGTAGTACGTTCGTCTTATGACTTTTTAATGACACTTTTTAGAGAATGTGTAAGCTGTAGTGAGCATTAAATATTTGTAGAAGTGTTCATGCTCTCTCTACTTACTAAGTATCTCTTTACTTACTACTTACTTTCTTCCTAAATGGATCTGCTTGTTTGATATGTTTAATGAGCCTAACGTGCATAGCACTTTTTTAATGTGACATTTTGGAGAATGTAAAATTTAGTGAGCATTAAATCTTGTCAGCAGAGTTCATGCGCAATACTTAATTCCTTATCACTGAAGATTCGTCAAATGATGAATTAATCTAGATAAGGACGTCATCTCAAGGTCAGCCAATGTCGCGGAGACTACATTCTGCCAGATGTTACAAGCCAGATCGATTGTCCAATTAGGAGGTTGATGACATCTGAAATAAATAGGGCGACGACGATACAGTTTCGTGATATATGAAAACAATGTACTGAGTAAATAAGAGTAGTGTCCTTAATATATCTGGTGGTCGAACAGGTTTGATGAGTTAACGTGCAATGATTTCGCAATATAACACGCAAACCAAACTTAGCGAAAGAATCGTTGGATTTTTTTCTTTAATGCTTGATGAAGAAAATTGTAAAAGAATAATGTAAAATAATTTTATTTTATTTTCGATAAAGACTTTTAACTTTCGATAAAGACTTTTAGCTTATTTTTTAAAACTTTAATCAAAATAAAAATTCTGTTGCAAGAGAGAGAAAGTGTTGATGTTTGAATTTCACTCTGATATTTAATTTTGAGCTGCATGAGAGCAATTTGCAGCTGTAAATTAGTTTCAGATGCATTACAGTTATGCAGTTACATTTTTTTCTTTTCATTTCTTTTTCTTTACAATTCTACTCTGGGTAAATCAGACTAGCGTCCTAAATGCTCATGCTGGTCGAACGAGTTTAATGAGTTAACATGCATTTTAACTTTGCGCGTACCACGCAAACGTAACGTTAAAATATTTTTTTTGGAAGAAAATTGTGAAAAAACAATGAAAAAATATAATTTTATTTTTGATGACATTTTTTAAAACTAATACGCCGTTTATTGTTAAATCTTTAATCAAAATAAAATTTTGCTGCAATAGAGAGAGAGAGAGAGAGAGAGAGAGAGAGAGAGAGAGAGAGAGAGAGAGAGAGAGAGAGAGAGAGAGAGAGAGAGAGAGAGAGAGAGAGAAAGAGTTGATGTTTGAATTTTCTATGATAAATATTATAACATGAGCTGCATGAGCTGTACTTTGAACTGCATGAGGTGCTACTGCTGCAATTTGCAATTGTATATTTGTCAGTTTAATCAGCAGTGACGGCAGTTACAGTTACTTAATTTTTTTTTCACATATAGCACGTTAGTTCATATAATTTTTTAATGTGAAATGTTTGAAAATGTGTAAGTTGTAGTGAACATTAAGTCTTCGCAGGCAGCGTTCATGCATTCTCTACTTACTACGTTCACTCTGAAGATTTGTCAGATAATTTATCGAGATAGAAGAATCAGCCTCAAGGTCAATCAATGTCACGGAGACTCAATTCGGCCAGATGTTACAAGCTGTCGATTTGGAGGTTGATACCATCGGAAATATATAAGATACATATTTCGTGACGATACATATTTCATGAGATATGAACTGGGTAAATATTAGTAGCATCCTACATGTCCAGGCTGGTCTAATAAGAGTTAACGTGCATTAAGTTAAAAAATGAAATGGTGTTGCAATATAACACGCGGACCAAACTTATTGAAAGAATCATTCGATTTTCATAAGAAATTTCTAAAAGAAAATTGAAAACAGAACAACGTAAAAAAATAATTTCATTTTTTTTTTGATAAAATTTTTAAACTAATAAAGTGTTTATTTTTAAAACTTTAATCAAAATAAAATTATACTGCATGAGAAAGGAAGAGTTGATATCTGAATTTCACTGCGATATTTAACTTTGAGCAGCAAGAGGTATGCTGCGATTTGCAGCTGTAAATTAGATAGTTTCAGCTGCAAATAAAAGTTTTTTACATTTTTTCCACGTGCAGCAAATTCGTCTTATAACTTTTAAATGTGGCATTCCGGAGAATGTGTACGTTGTAGTGAGCATTAAATGTCCCTAGCAGTGTTCATGTGTTCTCTACTTACTAAGTTATCTCTGGAGATTTGTCAAATGATGAATGAATCGAGATAAGGATAATACATTGAAAGGATGCCTATTACATGTTTCATAAATTTGTTGTAGCATTTTTCCCCACGGGAAGAGTTGTAGCATTCCGTTCCCAGGACAGATGATTGTATATATTTTAACAAATACATAATAACAAACCATCACTAAAATTTGACAGCAGATAAGCAGTGTTGTGGATAGTTATATTACATTCAATTAGAATTTGTACTAATTAAAACAACCTGTCACTCAAATCTGACAGCAGATATTTAGTACCATAGATAATATGCTCATGAAATTAGTGATTGACTGTGCGACCTTCACAGGTCGAAACAATTACATATGGACTACACCAGGAGTTGTATCGTGAATGGTGATAGACTATGGATTGAGAAAGTGTCTACTCAATGAGAAGTGTGGGAAGCTGATCTCCCCCTCTTGACGGATTTTCTTAAAGAGAGGTTTTGGATAAAATGTGGGTACTGCGAGAGAGTACCAGAAGTGTTGTTTTTCTTTTTTTTTCTCTGAAGTGACTGAATAGGCCGGAGTTTCCGCCCTTTTTCCAAAGTGAACTCATTGTGGTTTCGTATATCAAGCCGAGTAATAATTAAAGTCTGCCTCAGATCGGTTGGACTAGATTCGTTGTTGACTAGAGAGCTTTGAAAATCTCCGAGTGAACTGCATTTGTGTACCTAAATTATATCTGTAATTTCCATTTAATTGTAATAGAGTTTTGCATTTGCATTTTTTGTTTGAAAGTAAATGTGAAGTGTTCCCATGAACCTGAAAAGGCCCCTCTTCTTGAAGCCGTTGTAGGTCTAGTATAGGCAGAGACATTATCAAATATTCATGATTAGATCCATTTTCTACTACAAATCTACTACTACAAAGCATTATTATTTATATTGATAAAACAGTTAACTATTTGTTTTCATTGACAGGATATTTTAGTTATAGATGAATATTATTTTTCAATTAGAATAAGTTTGATTAAAGAGCAAGTTCTTATTTACTGTTTGAAAGAAAATAAAATTCTGAAAGAAAAAGGTCTTATTTTATTATATTTTTTTTTTTTTTTTTTTAATCTGTATCGCAAATTCTAACGAATCATGAAAACTTTAACAATATTTAATCATTTTTTTTTAATATTATTTTGTGAGTAAGAATCTAATTCAATTTTACTAAACTTCAAGTTCGGTTTTGTGTCCTGTAGTTTAAAAAATTAAATTAATGAACTAGATGAAATATTTTTATAGCACAATAAATGAAAGGAAGGAAAAAAACTGTAGAAAATCCAATTTCCAATTAATTAATTTTTTCGAAACTTCTTTGACGTTTTATAACTAATCATATTTTGATGTTAATTAATGGATGGAAAAATTCGAAGGTTTCTCGAAAAATATAGTTAAGAGTGTTTGGATTTTTTTTTTTTTTTCGTATTTGATTAAATTGTATTAAATATGCTCTTACTTAATTAAAAATATACGATGAGATTTTTTTTTTTTTAAATAAAGCTTCTTTGTGAAATATAATTTTTGATCTTAATTTTGAGTTACGTGAAAATGTATGATGTCATCATGTGAAAAATATATAAATGCATGATTTAAATAATTTAATGCAAATAAAAATTCGCTAAACTATGTATTATATTTGCAGTAATGCAGATTATTTTAATGTAATTATATAATTATAATGTATAATGTATAATGCCAACGGCCATACCATGCTGAATATACCGGTTCTCGTTAGATCACCGAAGTCAAGCATCATTGGGCGCGGTCAGTACTTGGGTGGGTGACCACGTGGGAACACCGCGTGCCGTTGGCATTCACAAATTTGGGACCTGAATGGCCGAATGTCTAGCGCTCGGTGCCACAGGTTTCGGGTTCGAATCCCGGCGGAGCCATGGATGTTTGCAGTGGTTCGAATCCACTTTAAGCCGTACGTCCCGGTCTCCTATGACTATAAGAGCATCACGGAGCCAAAGTCAGACTTCTACCTACGGGTGCTCCATCACAACAGAAGCTGCTTCCTTCCCCTTCAATCGTGAGTACGTATGGGCTTGGCCAGCCAAGTGGGATAAGAAACAACAACAACATAGTGTATAATAAGTGCAAGCAAGATGTTTTAGAAATAAATCAAGAAATTAATAATATTTAAGAAAAAGTTGTCGAATTAAAGGATTCTAATAAAATTCCCACATTTATACGTTATTACCCATAAAATAATGGATACCGTCTCAGGTAGCGGGATTTTTTGTTTATCTGAACATTTTTTCCGTGTCTTTGATCGGTTTTCGTTTCCTTGACCACTTTCGACGTTTCTTATCAGTTCGTTTGTTTTTTTTTTCTTTCACGAGCTATTCTTATTGGTTTATTTAAATTTCTATGGGGTTTTTTATTCAATTTTTTTACGTGCTTTCATATAAATCACTTGGAATTCTACATTTTATGTATTTTTTAATTTCTTTCCCGTGGTTTTTTATAAAATCGTTTGGAATTCTGTAGTTTTTATTTTTTTTTATTTAATTTTTATTTTTTAAATTTCTTTCATGGGCTTTTTTTTTTTTTTTAAAAAAACGTTTGAAATTTATATTTTTTTTTCTTTCTTTTTTTTTTTCCCCTTATTTCTTTCTCGTGCTTTTATAAAATCGTTCTGAATTGTATAGTTTTTATTTTATTTTTTTTTTATTATTTATATATCTATGCATATATATATATATTTATTTCATGTTTTTTTTTAAAATCGTTTGAAATTTATAGTTTTATATACATATATATATATATATATATATTTTATTTTATTTCTTACTCGTACTTTTTTTATCAAATCGTTCGAATTCTATAATTTTTAATTATTTTTTTTTAATTTCTTTCATGTGCTTTTCTTAAAATCATTTGTAATTCTATAGTTTTTTTTTATTTGTTATTTTTAAATTTATTTGTCATGCTTTTTAAAATAGTTTGTAATTCTATAGATATTTTTGTAATTTTATTTCTTACAAATACATCTTTTATAGAATCGTTTCAAATTCTATAGTTTTTTTTTTTTTTTTTTTTTTTTTTTTTTTTTTTAATTTCTTTCAGGTGGTTTTTTATAAATCATTTGGAATAAGCATAATTTTTTGCCTGATTATGATTTATTGATTTTTTTCTTTCTTTCTTTGTTTAAGATTGTTGGTATGCGTCTTGTTCTTACATTAAGTTTTAAACTTTTTTTATTTATAAAAGCCCAGCTGATAAATTTTTTATATTAATCTGTTAATATTACGTATCATTATTAACACTTTTTTTAAATTTTCTTATGTAATTTCGTTTCACATAAATGAATTTAAAGAAAGATAATTATAACTTTACTCGAAACTAAAGCGTTATTATAATTTTGGACATTTTGAGATAATTGCAGCAATATTTATTTTAAAGCCACGTATGTAAGTTGCTAAAAATGAAATTTCAATTTATTTCTTCCTGATATTATATCGAGAATTTTTTTTATATCTTAAAATTAAATGAACAATGTAAATAAATCAAGTATAATTGAACAATAAACAGTGAAATATAATTATTTTCTCATGTTTTGAGAAAATTTTGTGAAAATTACACCGGCAAAAACGACTATGTATAAAATAAAGTTAAGTGAGTTGAACCGCGTTGGTCAAGAAACAAAAAAAAAAAAAAAAACAAGAACAGATGTTCGTTAAACCTCAGAAAAATATTTGTTTATGTGGTGTTTTAAAACTGACAGAAAGATTCAGCGAGGAAAAGAGAAAACAGTCAATAAAGATTAAAATTAAAATTATTTTTAAAAACACACGCTATTTATGCTGCTAAATGGAGCTTCTATATATAGTGGGAGTGTGGAAAAATATTTTAAATTTTTGTGGAAATGGATGAGTCAATTACTTGTTAGAGAAGTTACTCAATCATCTGCGTTGCATTGCAATTTTGTTAGAAAAAAGGTGTAATAGTTAGCTTGAATTCACCCGATATACGACGCTTTTGCGACACAATACATGCATGCTTGCATTATAAGGGTGGAGGCTGCAACGGTTATTAATGTACCAACATTTCACATTTGAAACAGCTTTCCTCACCCATACCTGTGACTGTAAAAATTTAATCAAATAAAGGTCATTATCAAATTATTTCCTAAATTTTATTTATCAGAATTGATTTCTTCTTGATGTTAAAAGTTTCGTTTCCAATCAGAGAAATTTAAAAATTGATTTCAATGTTTTGAACCCAGCGACATAAATATCATGAACCAGATATTTATGTCGCTGGAATATTAGCAATTCGGTAAGAAAGTAATTTAGCTTTTCACAACGTATTTGAATAGTTAAAGTCGAAATTATTTTCTTGCCAACCTGATAAATAAAAGTTTTTAATAACAATAATAATTAAAAACATTTAATTGCTATTCAAAGTCTTGTTTTATTACTAATGGAAAAAATTGTTGATAGTTACAATATAATACCAGCAACGTAGAGTAAAAAAATTATCTCATTACATACCAGTAAACGTTAGTGCCGGATATGCGTGTGGTCTTGATTCAGTGTGGTTTCATAGTTGAAACTGAACTATTTCTTAGCTTTAGCTGTAGTATTTTAAAATTTGCTAGACGGCACTGCAGAATTGCAGCACATAGCACACACACAACATTATATAACAAATATTTACAAAATCATTTTAAAAGCCAGTTTGTTCTTTGTACCCACCTTACTGCCTAAAACTTTTCACTCGACTCCGCACACTTCCTTTTTAATACGCTTTTATTAGTTTCACCTGTATGTTTGTTTGTATGTATGTAACTGACTCTTTGGGCTCGATTTTGCCCTACTTTAAGCGACCAAATTTAATTTAAACGTTGTAGACTTATCAAGGACCGACGACACTAAAATATTTTAATAAGTTTATTATCTCATCATGATTAGGATCGCCAGGATTAGTGATTAAACACACAGCCTTTGAAAAGTCATCTTGATCGGCACATAACTTTTTCCATGGAGATCTGTTTCTCCTCATACACACTATTTAAGCTGCAAAGAAACATTTACAGACATCTAAAGGTTTGAATATCTGATTCAAACCTACGTGGGACAGCGGCACAACGGATAACGCGCCTGATTAAGAGATTCCATGTTATAATCCTGGCTGGCCCGACATATTCGCATTTAGCCTTTGTTTTACTCACAATTAAATTATTGTAAGAACCTGTCCTCCGTAACTGGACCTTATTTAAATATTAGAGTTTAAAGACACTAAAAAACATGTTTTTAGAAGTAATCAAACTAAGAAGTAAAATATAAATTAATAGTTTAAAAAAAACTAAAAAAACACGCTTTTGGAGTTAATCAAAGTAAAAAGTAAAAAATAAATTATAGTTTAAAAAGCTAAAACACGCTTTTAGAGTTAATCAAACTAAAAAGTAAAAAATAATTGTTAACATAAGAATAAAATGACTGACGAGAAAGTGAATGTCACTGTTCTAAAAGCGTGGGGTGCTTTGTATGACATTTTTAAACTAACTTTGCATTTCGGAATGAAACTAGTGAAAAATTACAACGATTGATATCGAGCACCTCACGCTTTTAGAACAGGACATTCATTTTCTCGTTAGTCATTTTATTATGTTAACAATTATTTTTTACTTTTTAGTTTGATTAACTCTAAAAGCGTGTTTTTTAGTTTTTTAAACTATTAATTTCTTTCTCCCTCTTCCATTATCGGTTCCAAAGTTTAACGGGCGAAAAAAAAAAAATGTACAAAGTCCAAATTCTAACGTAGGTCAACCCGTCCTTGAAAGGAGGATCTAACTAAGTATCGACCTTGAACTCTCAACGTTGGCTATTTTGTTTCGGGAAGACTGGTGGAACCTTACTATGCCATACAAGAATTGTTAATTTAACCTTTCGAATCACTATAAACAGTGTATGTGAAAATTAAATTAATTATCCCATAATATTGTCAATCTTGTAGTCAAGTAAAAACAAATGTGTCGAAAGATTTAAATGAATTTCATTTTCTTTTTTAATCTCTTTATTTATCAACTTTATTACACAAGTTATGTATTTAATGACATTTTACTATTCATTTTTGTATAACTAAATTCATTGTTATAGTATTCATATTTATCAAAATTTCGCATTTTTTTCAATTTATTTATCTATTTAATTTCTTAAAAGCAAAAGCGTATACCTTAAATTCTTTAAACGAAGATTTATAAGTTATGCATATTTTATAAGAATATAATTATTTTTCAATAATACTGTAATATATTACTTATTGCTTCTTGATTTTTTTCTTAAATGGCTTTACATTGTTTTCTTTTATTGAAAGGCATTCTGCATTAAAAATTTCTTTGATGGCATTTTATATTCATTTTTCTATTAATCTATTTTTGTATGATCATTTTTTACTTCTTTTTTATTTTTTATAATTTCTATTTAGGTTCTTCTTTTGTGGAAATATTTCTTCAGTTTAATTTCTGTGGCATCAAGTCGTTAACTTAGGTGATATTTTTTGTTGTACTTGTATCGTTTTATGACAATACCAGGTTATCAAAAACGTGCAACAACAACAGCAACAACAACATGTGCAGATTATTCCACATGTCCTGCATCTTCTTGGCTTGATATATTCTTCGTCATTTTCTGTCAATATATACGTTGACTTTTCAAACGTCCATGGATGGTGGTTTTTGTTGTTTTTGTTGTATCGTTTTATGACAGTGCCCAGGATATCAAAAGGTACTTTTTAAAGATATTATACATATTTTTATTACTAAATTCAATATTATAAGATTCATCTTTAAAAAATTCTGCATTTTTCAATGATATTTGTCTATTAACTTCATAGAAGGAAAACAGAATACCTTAAAACCAACGAAGATTTATAAGTTATATATATTTTTATAATAATACAATTATTTTTAAATAATATTATAATATATTACTTATTGTTTCTTGATTTTTCTATCTTAAATGGCTTATACTATCAGTGATCATTGTTATATTTATGGAAATGTTTTCCTCATGAATAATTTCTTTGCTGGTATCTTATGTTCATCTTTCTATTAATCTATTTCTGCAGGAAAATTTCTTACTTTTCTTTACTTTTGCTATATTTTCTATTATCTTTCTTCTTTTCCATAACTATTTCTTCAGTTTAAATTCTTTGCCATCAAATCGTTAACTTGGGTGATTTTTTTGTTGTACTTGTATATTTTATGACAATGCCCAGGTTATCAAAAACATGTGCAAACAACAACAGCAGCAACAACAACAACACGTGCAGATTATTCCACATGTATTGCATCTTCTTGGCTTGATGTATTCTTCGTCGCTTTCTGTTAATATATACGTCGACTTTTCGAAGGTCCTTGGAATGCTATCGACTTTTTCAACAATAGAAACTTTTTTCGGAAAAACAACTTCTGGAACTTCTTTCAGAGTTTTTCAGTTTTAAGAATTTTGGCCACAGTTGATTTCTGTTTTTGTAACTTTTTCACTGCTGAAGATTTGCTCTCGACTTCGGCAATCGGCTGCGCATTTTCGATGAATTTCTGGTGGGCAAGTTCTACCATTTGTAATTGTTCTGAAATCAAAAAATAATCGTTTTAGATTAGATGATTCAGTGTTAATTTTAGTGAAAGTATTTTTTTTTTATTTATGACTTTGCATATCATGTTTGAGGGGATATGTAATTAACGAGGAAAAACACTCTATATTTATTTTTCATGAGATTTCTTTTCTGAATTAATAATTACTTTTTTTAATCAATAGTTATTCAGTCAAATGATTTTTTGAAAACCTGTTCGGAACTTTGCAAATAAGCATACTTTAAATAATGCTGTTAATTTTATCACACTTATGTTGTCTAAAAATCTACTATTACCCACTAACTACTACCACTAGTTGTTAAAAACCTACTACTAAAAATTTAATTATGTTTTATTTAACTATCAACAAACATTTCTAAGACCCTTTGCTCTCACTGTTGTTTACATTGCTTTTATTTTCTAACCTATTGGCCCCGTAGCATATACAGTTATTCACTCCTTCTACCATTTGTAATTGTTCTGGAATAAAAAATAATTGTTTTAAATTAGCTTAATTGATGTCTAATAAGATATGTCTGATATTTTATTAGAAGTATTTTTCTTATTTATGATCATATTTTAAGGGTTCTAACCCTTTAATCCCAAGAACGTACGGAGGAGAGGCATTTTTGAAATTTTTTTCATAGAAAAGCCAAATCCAGGGAAGGTCGTGGGCCAAAATTCGAAAAAAAAAAAAAAAAAAAAAAAAAAAAGTTTTTCGGGCCAAGATAAATTTTTCTAAAATTTTAAAAACAATATAAAAATATTACAATTTAAATATATTAATGAGATGAATGAAATTACGATTTCATTTTTAAAAGTTCCTTATATTAAGGTTCGAAGTGAGATGTACTGATTCTAAGGAACGATGCTAAATGCTCATATGTCAGTTTACTTCTGAAATAATTCTTTCTAAGGTTCATGGTTGAAAACACTTGTTCACATATATAAGATGAAGCAAACATAGCACTGATTTTCTGGTCGTGAGATTTTAAATTTGGGAAACTTATTTTCTATAATGATTTGTAAAACTCTAACTTTGACATATTTAGAAACAACTGCTTGAGATGATTGTTAGATTGCAACTCAATTAATTCAAGCTGCAAATCTGACCTCACTGCTTCACAAATTGCTTTGAAAGGCATGATGAAAATATCCAATTCTGTTTGAATGGTACTCAAATCTTCAAATTTGCGTTCGAACTCAAAATGCGGTTTTTTCAAACTATTTTCATAATTCTTAAGCTTCTCTTCATTTACTGAGAGTATTGAATTTAACCTCGAGAAATGAGATAAAAATAATAATATCAAAAATAATAATTTTTTAACAAAAAAATAATATTTAATCATAGTAGTAGAAAAGAAGATGGATTTATAATATATAAATATATATATATTTTTAATTTGCCTCGGACCGGCAAATTAAAATTCTATCCACGGGCCGGATAGAACCTTCCGGCGGGCTGGAGTTGGTTCGCGGGCCGTAGTTTGCACATCCCTGGCCTAACCAGTACGATCATGCTGGTCCTCCCCCCCCTCCCCTCCCCCTTCCTGAATCATTAGGGGTATCGATTATTTTGATTATTTTTAGTATCATTGGAATCAATGTTTAATAAAAATTTTAAAAAAGTAAAATTTAAGTATAAAAAAATGCCATGTCTTAAAGGGTTATAATTAATGAGCAAAATAAAAAGTAATTATTTTTTTTTTTTTATTTTTTTTTTTTTTTGTAAATTAAAATTTTTGTCCTGAGTTTCTTGAATTAATAATTATTAAGTCAAAGGATTTTTCGAAAATCTGTTTGGAACTTTTCAAATAAACATACTTTAAATAATGCTGTTAATTTTATCAGACTTATGTTATCTAAAAACCTACTACTATCTAATAAATATTGATAAAGCATACTACTACTACTATTAGTTGTTAAAAACCTACTACTAATAATTTAATTATGTTTTATATAATTATCAACAAACATTTCTAAGATCCTCTGCTCTCACTGTTTACATTGCTACTTTTCTCTACTCCGTCGACGCTGTTATACACTCATGTCGATAAATTAAGGATAATTCAGAATCACACAGAAATTGAACTCTAAAATAAAAATTTCACCTGTAGAATTATCACACACATCTTGAAGAAGAAAATGCAAATTACAGGAAACCACCAGATGGCGCGGATAGTAAGCCACAATGACGAGAGTGTAAGAGAGGGGTATATAAGGAATGGTGGCAAAGAAGTAAAATTGTTCACAAGCGCTTTAAAAGCCTTTCAGTGCAATAACGGCATAGTTATGGCACAAAGGAGCATTTGGATGATTTTTACGTGGTAGAATTATCGGATGACTGGAATGGGGACATACCCAGATGGAAGTATCCGAGGAACTGGAATGTGAGTAGATGTTACAGCACAGGTCGCCCCGTGTTACAACGCCGAATGAGGACCGGTATTTAGCAATTACTGCCAAAAGAAACAGCATCAGACCTGTCTCGTCAGCTCTCTTCAGTTACCGGTACGACAGTTTCAAGGCAGGCGTGTACAGACGCTTAGGGGCACATTGGTCTATATGCTCGTAGGCCTGTCAGATGTGTTCCACTTACCGCAACTCACTGTCGCCTGCGATTAACCTGGAGTAGAGAGCATACATTGTGGACACCGCAACAGTGGTCTTGTGTGATGTTTTCCGACGAGTCCAGGTTTAGTTTGCCGCCTGATACTCGCCGGACTTTCATATGGAGAGCGCCAGGTAACCGTTACCACCAAGAGAACACCATTGAACGACACCGTTACGGTGGTGCAGGATGGCTCGTTTGGGGAGGAATTATTCTTGGTTCCAGAACTGACCTGCATGTTCAGAGTGTAACGATGACAGGCCACATCTATCGGTATGTCATTCTGGAACAACATGTACGTTTGTGTCGGGGCGCCATGAGTGCTGAATTTCTGTTTATGGATGACAACGCCCGTCCTCACCGTGCAAACATTGTAGACGAATGCCTTCAATTGGAGGATATCATCCGTATGGATTGGCCAGCATACTCACCGGACTTGAATCAATAGAGCATGTGTGGGATATGCTTGGCCGACGAATTGCAGCCCGTCAACCCGCTCCCACCTGTCAACCGGAACTTCGGAGGGCATTGCTTGATGAGTGGTGTAATATTCCCCAAGATCATATTGATAATTTGATACTCAACATGTCTAGGCGTTGTAAGTCCTGTATTGCATCGTCCGGGAGACATACTCCATATTAACCATCATACTAACCATGTTATACTGTTTTTTGTAAATAGGTTCTTTTTTGAAATTTGCTCCAGGGAGTAAAAATCGCAATTTTTATTAATTATGTCAAACATATAGCATCTTTTTTGCTCTTTACCTTTTGTTTAATAAATAGACTTTACAAAAAAGTCAAATTTGCTTTGCTTCTGTCTCTTTCTTTGCCTGAACCTTAATTTATGGACATGAGTGTATATACATTTATTCATTCAGCCTGTTGCGTCATTAAAGACGTAAGCGCTGGCTGCGCCATCTATCGTTAATTACATTTATAAAAAATAATCAACACTTATCTTATTATTATTTTATTATTCAATTCCTTCTACTAGCTCACACTCTCTATATATATCTAATTCAAATTTTCAATCGTTCATAAAATACTTTTTATTCATTCACTCAACTTCAAATACATTTTTTTAACTTGTAATGAATTACACTGGATGGTAATACAGTTTTTTCAAATATTAATTCATTAATTAAATTTTTTTTATATTTAAGTTGCATATATCTACCAATAGATGGCGCCAGATAAACTTAAAAATGAATGAAAAGTATTTATAAAGGAATTTTTGCAATATAGTGAAAAAAAAAAAAAGTAGAAATTGTCTTAAAAATTTTTTTTTTAAATTATTTGTTTTTCATATAATCTTCATTTAGTCCTCAATAGCTTGTACAAACGTAAAATACAGGATTATTCAAAACTCATGGGACGAACGTTGAGGTATAGTGCAGATTAGTAAAATATACATATAATCAGAAGTGATACGCTAAAGAACGAACACACTTTTAAACAAATCTCTCTCAACACCCAGGCGCAATACGCCAAATGATACACGTCACATGATAAGTTTCAAGTCCTCTGACTATCAACCCCGATGTGTACTCCATTTTATTCTTACTCTGTTTTTGCATCCGCGTTTTCAATTATGAGACGCCAGATGGCTCAATGGAGGACCTCGTTACTCAACTATCCATTGCGGCAGCAAATTGCCTGGTGTCTTTGGAACTGTTCTCTAACCACTCTTCGACGCTACCCAACATATACGAGCGTCACTCTAAAATTTTTGATATACGCCTAATTGGTACAAGTTTAACTTACCAAATTTTAAGAGTGTTCAAAGTAGTCCCCTCCAACATCAATGCACTTTTGCAGTCGATTTTTCTAAAGATTAATTGCTTCACGCCATCCATTTCTTGAGAATTGATGAAAAATATGCTTTTATAGCCTCATCAATCTCATCTTCGGAATGAAAACGGCGACTACGTAAATTTTTCTTGAGATTAAAAAAAAAAAAAGCCAAAAGTCACACATAGTAAGATCAGCGGAATAGTGTGGATTTTATATCACTTTGATGTGTTTTCGTTTAAGAAATTCGACTGTCAATCTTGCCGCATGAAAAGATCATGGTGACGCATGAGTCCCATTACATTCATATTTTGAAGAATTTCTGGAAGACACTTAGTGGTGTACCAGATAGCTTTGACTGTCTTCTGTCCCTCCAGCATGATGCCTTTGACCAGTCCCATACTTCTGGAGAAAACGGCATACATTACTTTTGTCATTGCTCTTTGTCTTTTCACCATTGTTGGTTTGGGGTCATCTTCAAAGACCCATACTTTACATTCTTGTCGTGTTGGAACGTTAAAAAACGGTATGTAAGTTTCATCATCAGTTGTGATTTTGGAAATAGGTCAGTGTCCACCATCATTATGTAATTTTATGGTTTCTTTACAAATTCTGACACTCTCCTTTTTTTTTGGTGTTCTGTTAAATTATGGAGGATCGAACGACAAACTAATGTTTTCATAAGCAGTTCTTCATGAATAATTCTATCTATAGCTGCAGATCCAATATTACCCTCGTATTATTGTTAGTGCTTTCAATTTTGTGAATTTATTGTAAACATTGAATCACTTTGCAAGGACTTTGTAAATAAACAATGCTTATCTTTCCTTATCTCATGTTTTGTGTTCCAGCTTAAAGTCCAACCTTAAATTCCTATGCAAAAAAATGTATGTTTTGTAAGCTGAACTGCAACTTAAAGTTTGTCCCATGACCGTTGAATCAGCTTGTAGATAATCAAGATTTACTGTTTTATATTTTGTTCACTAAACACCTGTTTATTTTTTTTTTTTTTTGGTAATTTCAATCTTACGAATTTTATTTAAATGGAAATATTTTCTCGTCACTATTGTATTTTTTTAATAATTTTTTTCAGATAAATTTTTAATGTGTTTAATTTCACTTAAACGGAATTCTATTTTCATCAAAAAACTTAACATTTTTATTTTTATGAATTCGATAATTAAAGGAAAAATATTTGGTGTTTCATAAAATCAATTCAATTCAATATATATATATACTAGCAGAACCAGGCATACAGATACTTTGTCCTGCCAAATAAAAAAAATGCTTTGTAGAAAATTACATATCGTGAATATATTCTCCGGGTTCCAATAAATATGCATACAAATTTTCATGGATATCGTTTGAACGATATATAAGATGAAGTGCTGCAGCACCCTCTGGTGTCAAGTAACAATAAAGTGGATAGTACGAAAATATTTTCCATACTGAATACATATCATTATTATCAATTTTCATATCGATTTGTTGAACGGTATAGAAGTTGATATATTGCAGCACCATCTGATGGCGATTTACAACAAAGAGGATGGCATAAAAACATTCTCCATGTTTAGTCAAACACACACAAAAATTTCTTCAAAATCAGTCAAGTTGTTTAGGTGAAGTTCAGTGACAAAAACACGTACAGAAGAATTATACCGATTGCAGTGCATTTACAGGGTCCAATTGTGAATCTAAACCCCACAGAAACCTACTCAAACCACACACACAAAATTTCATTAAGATTGGTCCAGCCGTTTAGGAGAAGTTCAGTGACAAACACACGTACAGAAGAATTATACCGATTGCAGTGTCATTTACAGGTCCAATTGAGAATCTAAACCCCACAGAAACCTACTCAAACCACACACACAAAATTTCATTAAGATTGGTCCAGCCGTATAGGAGAAGTTCAGTGACAAACACACGTACAGAAGAATTATACTGATTGCAGTGCCATTTACAGGGCCCAATTGTGAATCTAAACCCCACAGAGACCTACTCAAACACACACACAAAATTTCTTTAAGATCGGTCCAGCCGTTTAGGAAAGTTCAGTGACAAACACACATACAGAAGAATTATACCGATTGCAGTGTCATTTACAGGGTCCAATTGTGAACCTGAACCCCACAGAAACCTACTCAAACACCCACAAAAATTTCATCAAGATCGGTCCAGCCGTTTAGGAGAAGTTCAGTGACAAACACACTTACAGAAGAATTATACCGATTGCAGTGCCATTTACAGGGTGCAATTGTGAATCTAAACCCCACAGAGACCTACTCAAACACAGACAAAAATTTCATCAAGATCGGTCTAGCCGTTTAGGAGAAGTTCAGTGATAAACACACGTACAGAAGAATTATACCGATTGCAGTGCCATTTACAGGGTCCAATTGTGAATCTAAACCCCACAGAGACCTACTCACACACACACACACAATTTCATCAGGATTGGTCTAGCCGTTTAGGAGAAGTTCAGGTACAAACACATGTACAGAAGAATATATATATATATATATATATATATATATGTATGTATGTATATCTTTATTTAAATATATATATATATATATATATATATAATACATATTATTAATTATTATTATCGCAATTTTACTTTTGTCTTTACATTTATTCTTTAAATTGAGAAATTACATACTTTTTTTTAAACGAAAGGTATAAAGGAGGATTATAAAAATAAAAAGAAAAACTTAAAAAATCTTCGTCTCACAATTACTATATAAGACATGTACTCACTCTCAACCTGGCTCATTCTTTTCGGGGGTTTTTGAGAGGTTTGCTCTTCTCTTCTTCTAGGGATTTTTTACTTGGAACATTCTTTTGTGATTTTATTTTCATTCTGTTTTCTGATGCTAAAATTCTTTTGATCAAGGTGCTGTTAAATTTGGTAGTGGTTATTTCAGCGGTTAATTTACGCCGAATTTGTGACGTTTCTAACATTCGTCCTGAAAAGATAAACAATCATTTCACATCAATACTACTGATTGTTTCCAAAAAAAAAACTTGAAATTTTATATTCTTAAAACATATATATATCCCGAATGCAATTGTCTCAGGATGTCATGATGAATTGTTGTGAATATTGATTGAATTAACATATTAATAAGGAACATTAATGAACTCGGGATGTCATAGTGAATTTTGATGTATATTGCTTGTATTATCATATCAATAAGGAAAGTTAATGATCTCGGGATGTCATGGGCAATTGTGATGAATATTAACATATCAATAAGGAAAGTTAATGATCTCGGCATGTCATGGGCAATTGGGATGAATATTAACATATCAATAAGGAAAGTTAATGATCTCGGGATGTCATGGCGAATTGTTGTGAATATTGATTGAATTTACATATCATTCAGGAAAGTTAATGGTCTCGGGATGTCATGAGCAATTGTGATGAATATTGATTGAATTAACATATCAGTAAGGAAAGATAATTATCTCGGCATGTCATGGATATCTAATGATGATGGTCATCTGTGACTAATGTTAGGATAGCACTGGAAATATTTATGTTCGAATCTACAGCACATAATATCATTATCGGTTATAATAGATCAAATCTCGCAACAAATCATAGATTACTCACAAATTTTGTGCAGCTATGCATAATCGACAATATATAGTAACAACAAGACTATGAGTTCGATAATGTCTACAGCATAATTTCTGACAAAAGCCGTAAAGTAATATAATGTCTATATACTATATCATAGTTTTAGAACAAAAGCCATAATATGCGACAATGTCTACGACATAGTTTCGGATAAAAGCCATAACGAGCGATAATGGCTCTACCATGGTTTCAGACAAAGATCATAATATTCGTGCGATAATGTCTATTAGGATTTCGAATAAAGGCCATAAAGTACTATAATGTCCTCAATGTACTATACTGTACTCAATACCATGGTTTTAGAACAAATGTTATTTTGTGCTATATTGTCTATAATATATTTTTGGACAAATATCAAAATGTGTGATAATACCGATGTCATAATTTCAGACAAATGCCATAATGTGAGATCTATACCATGGTTTCAGACAAAGACCATAATATGCGTTCGATAATGTCGATAGCAAAATTTCGGACAAAGACCATAATACGCGTGCGATAATGTCTATAGCAAAATTTCGGACAAAGGCCATAAATTACTATAATATCCATTCTCTATACCATAGCTTTAGAACAAAAGCCATATTGTACGATAATGACTATAACATATTTTCGGACAATTGTCCTAATGTGCGATAATGTCTATATCATGATTTCACACACACGTCATTACGTGTGATAATTTTTATGTCATGATTGGACGTTTTGAAATAGGAATCACTCTTTCTTTCTCTTACTTTTTTGCTTGGCATCGTGAAGTTTTTGTAAATTCATCGTTTCGGAAGGAGGTTTTTTTGTCTTTTCAACCTTGAGTGTTGTCAACTCCCCCAAGGTTGTCTTTTCAACCTTGAGTGTTGTCATGCAACCAAGTGTCTAGGTGGTTTAGACCCTTTTTTAAGACCTATTAAAAGCAATTAGCAGTTATTAAACTTTATTTTTTGAGTTTATTTTTATCCTTAATTCATGGTTAAAAAATGTCTAATACTGGACATTTTGTTTGCTGCTTATAGTATGCACTGATTGAAGTAATGTGAACAACTTCGAATACTTTTCCACTCTTTTATACTTTTCTAATAAATCAAAACACCTAAGAGTCTATTTTTAAAACGATTTTTTTTAATAGTAAAAATATTTATAACCTGTTTTATGTGTTAATTTTTTTATATGGACATCTCTTGTTCCACTTATATATGATATGAAAGGTGCACGATTAA
This sequence comes from Caerostris extrusa, assembly GCA_021605095.1. Taxonomy (NCBI): domain Eukaryota; kingdom Metazoa; phylum Arthropoda; class Arachnida; order Araneae; family Araneidae; genus Caerostris; species Caerostris extrusa. Next base: position 95,180 of record BPLR01015583.1, read on the forward strand.
AATGAGACAGTGTGACTTTTGAGACTTTTGAAAGAATTTCCATGCGTATGGTTCTACCAGCTATTCAATGGGAAAGTAAGCATCCGTTTTAAAATCAGAAGTGGATGAATCACGTCTTAATAAAACAGGAAGAAAGTAAAAAAAATTGCCAAGCCCCATTACAAAAACACAAACTGAAATAAACCACGACTTCATTTGAAACACCCTAAGGTGCGATAATGTCTATGCCATAGCTTCGGACAAATTCCATAATGTGCTATAATGTGTATAACATAATTTCGGACAAAGAACATAAAGTATAATAATGCCAATCATATTTTCAGACAAAAGCCATAATGTACAATAATGACTATGCCACAATTTGGACAAAAGCCATAACGTGCAATATTGACTATGCTATAATTCCGTACAAAGGCCATAATGTGCGATGATGTCTATGGCATAATTTAGGACATAGGCTATAAGGTGCAATAATGTCTATGCCATAATTTCGTACAAAGGCTATAATGTGCTATAATATCTATGTCATAGTTTCAGACAAAGACCATAATATGCGTGCGATAATGTCTATAACATAATTTCGGACAAAGTCCTTAAATTATTATAATTCCAACACTTTATGCCATAGATTCAGACAAAATCCATAGTGCGTAATAATGACTATGCCCTAATTTCGTACAAAGGACTTAATGTGGGATAATGACTACACCATAGTTTCAGACAAAGGCTCTAATGTGCAATAATGTCTATGCAATAATTTGGACAAAGGAAATAATGTGCGATAATGTCTATACCAGGGTTTCAGACAAAGACCATAATATGCGTGCTTTAATGTCTATAACATAATTTTGGACGTCCTTAAAGTATTATAATGCCAATACTCTATGCATAGTTTCAGACAAAGGCCATAATGTGCAATAATGACTATGCTATAATTTTGTACAAAGGATTTAATGTGGGATAATGTCTACACCGTAGTTTCAGACAAAGGACCCAACAAGCGTTTTATATACCACGGTAGAACATTGCTAAGTATTAATCATTATGGTTTGCTCTTACTTTGTTGTTTGGCCTCGTTAAGTGTTTCTAGCTGCACCCTTTTCGGAAGCATGTAATTTTCTTTTTCAGCCTTCATCGCTGTCAATTTATTCAACCAAGTGTCAAGATCGCTTAGACCCTTTTTTAACACCTATAAAAAGTAATTAGCATTCATTAAATTTTATTTTCTTAGTTTATTGTCATCCTTAATTATTATTACTACTGTGTCCAAAAGTAAAACCAATTTTCAATTTAAAATTCTCGGGGCTTACGAAATTTCAATTATTTTTTTTTTTTTTTAAGTTGCTGGCACTGTCCTTGACTTCTGTGTGAAATTTGACGTCAAAATTTTTATTAGCGTTTGAGTTACGCTTGGTTTTATGAGAGGCTATAACTGATTCCGACGATTTTTGAAATGTCTGAATTAATTGAGCAAAGCGAAATGAATATTCGTGCGCGAAAATGTACAGAATGCTGTAAAGGGCATTCGGTGAGCAAACAATATTGGAATTAAATATTGTTTGCTTTGGATCTTTAGAAGTGGTATAAACAGTTCAAAGAAGGCAGAGAACACGTTGAAGACGAAGAGCTCTCTAGCCCTCTAGACC